>RCUC01114280.1:0-23159 GCA_003697995.1 Taxidea taxus jeffersonii | reverse complement strand
AATGAATTTGACAAGTGGCTTCATATATTTTTAAGGAGGTTGAAGTTATTTACTTCAGATATTTACTCTTCTGTTAGTGTTTCTTTACATAATGTCTTTTAATATATATGTATTAGGAAAATCAAGAAATATTTGCTATATAATTTTGACCATATTTAAATTGTGAAGACTAAAAATTTGTTATTATTAAAGAAATTGCTATCATTATGTATGTCATGGGTTATTTTTGTAGTTCAGTATTTTAACATGACACCTTAAATAACGCTCCCATAGATAATCAACGAACAATACTTAATTATTTTAATTGAGATCTTTTCTTTTTAATCAAAAGAGCAACAATTATGGTTGTATTCATATATATCTGCCTACCTATGTATTGATCTATCTACCATCTATCCATTTATCCATTCGTCCATGTATTTTACTTGACTCAGTAAAAAATACTTTGTTCAACAGTCACCTTTATGATATACTTTTTCTTCTCATTCTGTAAACTGCAGATACAGAAGAAAATGTGCCTTCTCATTGGTTTACATTGTCATTTACACATAATCATGGATGGGTGAGGTGATAGAAATGCCACCATCTAAATATGATCTTACAAAGAATTTAGAATATGAAAGTCAAAACTTACATTCGAATCTTGGTTTGCAACTGTGCATATTTTACTACTCTAGGTTTCTTCAGAGCTTCAGGACCTCTATTGAGTAAAGAAGGGTAGATATTCTAGGAGGAAGACTTGGCATGACCAAGGCAGAACTGGAGAGCTGTCAGGGCAACAGACTGAACCAGACAGTATGGCAGTCATCTGTATTTCAATATTTTATTAAATCACGGCAAAATATCTTATGTAGGGTTCCTTGGGAAACAGAATCTAAGACAGAGATTAATGTACAAGATATGCATTGGGAGCACCCACTGGAGCAATACTTATAAGAAAGTGAATAGAATAGGATTGGACAAAAGGATGAATTGAACTGTAAAGTCATTCCCAAAATGGTGTTGGCAGATCCCATAGGAAACCTTGAAGCTGGGATGGCCCTTTGAAATTCTCCACAACTGAAACAATGGGGCCAAGCTCTTATACCCCACACTGGTCATTTATTGGATGCAAGTTGCTCTGGGAAAAGAAGTATGACCATGGAAGGTAGGACTCTTCAACCAAGGGTAAATTCTCAGAAACAGATTTAGGTGAGATGCAAAACTGCCAACACTTCCATCAGCTGGGAGAATGAGTACTCAGGCCATAAGGAAAGATTTGGACATCAAACTATAACATTTATTGCATTGCACTAATGTTTACCTGCCAGATATCTGCTCTATCCCTATCCTGTTTTTCTCCCCAGTGCACTTATATCATCTAACACAGTATGTATTTTATTTATATATTTTGTTTATTCTATGTCTCCTTGCTTATACTGGATTCCCCAAAAAGAAAAACATGAGGCAGAAGTTTATTTGCTTTCTTAAAGAATGCAATGCCAAGCAACAAGTGTCAGGTTAAAGGGAAATCTGACTGAGAAGTGAGGAACAGCCAACACTGGGTGATTTAGCAAACCAGCAACCACCTGACATCAAGCAAACTGCTCAGTGTCTTGAGACCATCTTGCGGAAGACCATGTAGACAGAAGCTTCTCAGATCAGCCCACCCTGGAAAAGGAGAGAGAAGATTTTCTCCGCTGGCTTTCTCCTCCCATCAATCAAAAACATATCCCACAGAACACTGATTTTTCTGTACTACTGAGTTAAGATGCATAGGTACATATGAGCCTGCATTTGGAATGCCACATTTAGCATTAGATATTCTCAAATGCAAGCACAAAATAAAACTAATGTAGATAGAAAAGTATTTACTTAAACTTTGCTTATAACTGCAAAGATTAGAAATGACCCAATTGCCCATTGGTTAGAATAGATTAAATAAACCACTTAAGGCCATATTGTGGATTACTGTATATCCATTAAAAAGAGTGGTAATATTTTTATATACTATATAAAATAAGCTTTAAGAGCTATCATTAAGTTTAAAGGGAAAAATAATAGCCAAGAAACAAAATATATAAATTTAAGAAAAATGTATTTACAATAGAATTAACATTTTATTAAAGCTTTTTAATTTAATTTTTTTCAGTGTTCCAAAATTCATTGTTTGTGCACCACACCCATTGCTCCATGCAATACGTGCCCTCCACAATACCCACCACCAGGCTCACCCCACCTACTACTCTCCCTCCAAAACCCTGTTTGTCTCTCAGAGTCCACAGTCTGTCATGATTTGTCTCCCTGTCCGATTTCCCCCAACTCACTTCTCCTCTCCATTTCTCAATGTCCTCCATGTTATTCCTTATGCTCCATAAGGAAGTGAAATAAGTCAAGCAGAGATAGACTATTATCGCATGATTTCATTTACTTGTGGAGCATAAGAAAAATGTATTTTCTTGACACCTAAGAGCTAGGGTTCCAAAGATGATCTAGGTCCTATCAGTGAGATGTACTCATCTAGACCTTTGCTAAGAAACAGTCCACATAGAGAAAGAAACAATCTTTTGAAATGTGAACATAGCCTGAAATGTCCTAGGGAAAGTGAGAGGCACAATGTAAGGCCTTCATGTTGTAATGTGAATCCAGGCAGAGGTACTATGGCTCTTGCATCAACCATAGATATTGCTTAATAACTGGCTGCTAGACCTTTCTCTAGCAGTTCTGGTTCTAGATGAGCTATGGCTTTCAGAGTATTCTTGGAATTTCAACCTCAAGTCTTTTCTTCAGATATCCCGATATTTCTGTGAATTATTTATACCTTTTAGCAAAGATCTTTCTCTTTACGCTACATAGCTAGATTTTACTGCCTATAACTAATCATGCTGACATATAGAATATGCCACCGGGTTTGTATGAAAAAAATTTTTTAAAGATTTTATTTATTTGAGAGAGAGAAAGACAGAGAATGAGCAGGGGAGAGGAGGCAGAGGGAAAAGGAGAAGCAGACTCCCTGCTGAGCAGGACCAGACATGGGGCTTGATCCCAGGTCCCTGAGATCATGACCTGAGCTGAAGGCAGATACTTAACTGACTAAGCCACCCAGGCACCCCAGCAAAAAACATTTTAAAGTATATATAAATATGTTTTATTATACATACATAAAATATCTCTTGAGGATACATAAGAACTAATAACATTTGTTGAGTCTAGGGAGGGAAACTGGAAATTTTAGAAACAAGGATAAAAGAGAGATACCTCATAATATTTGTGCTCTTTTAAATTATGAACCATAAAAAAATATTTTCAAAAATTAATCATCAGTGCAAATTCTACAAACACAGATGGAACATAAATATATACTTCTTATAAACCTTTGGTTGTAGAACTACTACATTCCACCAGTAGTGTTTATTGAATTCTTACTACATGTCAGGGACCTGCAAGAAATAGAGTGGAGAATAAAACAGGTCAGTTTCCTGACTATATGCAGGCAGATGAAATTGTAGACAAGAGAATCATAAAAGTTACATGACATCCTTAGTGTCATTTGCACAGAAGACCAAGATCACCATTATATTGATTAACCTAACCATTCTTATTCATTACAAAATCGTATGTATTATAAATAACCATATATATATTTATATATAATATAACAGTAAGATAATAAATATAATAATCTTATATATATTTTATACCTATCTAATAAGTAATATCTTAATTATTTGAAGGGACTAATAAAGCCTCCAAATATATTTGATTTATAAGTAAAAACAAGATTTTGTATGATCTTGGTCAATTAAATATCTGAAGAAATATTTTGGTGGATCTTTTTTTCTTCCTATTAAATGGTACCCAAGTAGATGACTTCATGGTCACTAATGAGTCAGATGATAGTCATGATTTTAAGTCTTTCAAATTTTCTCATCATCTAGGAAGAAAAGTCTCCTAGCCCTTTCAAAAATTACAAATATCTTTGTTAATTATTCAGAGTATCAAAGATAATCATGGAAAACACATTAAATCATTTGAAGACGGTACATTAAAAAATGCCCCCTGAGTAGATGTTCTCTTTAAGCTAACTCTAGTTGACTAATCAAAACTGAAAGGCTTTTTTTTCCTTCTTTGAGCCAAGAAGCGGAGTAAACATCAGGTTTCTCACATATTATATAAGTTTAGAAAAGAATCGCATGTTAATCTCTATGGTTCTGAAACTGAATATAATAATTATCATTATTATTTTTGTAGATCTTGGAACAATCTCATTTAGTTAGAGGCAAGAGCATGTGGGTTTTGAGACTGGACTCCAAACTCTTTGGAATAAGCAGAAATTGGTCTACTTATTAGCTCTGTGGTTTTCAGCAAGTTAATCTCTCTACATCTTCTTTTTTCACCTCTAACATGGGGATGATAATAGTACCTACCACAGAATGTTGTGTTAGAATTATATAGAATAATTTATATAAAGTACTTCTCCTAGTGCCTATTAATAGGCATAGATAGATTAGCTATTTCAAAAATAATTAATAATTGAGAATCTCCTTTTTAAATTGTGTCTAGCTAAACAGCAGTCTCTCCCTCCTTTCCAGAATACATGCAAAAGGGGATATAAAAGTTATAACTACTTAAAACTTTGGAAAAAATGTTTATGAGCCCAATATATCTAGAAGAGTTTCCTACTAACAAGATGTGTAGATGTGAATTGAGAATCTCAATCTGTAGCTGATACTTGTTTATTTTTGTCTGTCTTTTTTTGAAAATGAAGAAAACCGATGGTCCTTGAAGAAGATAGGGCAAGTCTTACTAATGAGGCAGCAAAGTAGAAAAGAGGTGTCCTTCAACTATCTTAGATCTGTTTTGGAAGTCTCTCTAAATATATTCAGTCACTCCAGAACACAGTAATGCCAAGGTAGAGTATAAAGGAAGGGGAAAAAAAAAAGTACCATCAGTGTCCTACTAAATATGGGGAGATATTGGTCAAATAACTCAAGTAGGGTTAGTCAAGAAAGATGTATAGGAAAATCCCTTGTGGAAGTATTTGCTTAAGATTGCAGTTATATATGTTGTATGGCTCGATTTAACAAATGCTACCTAAATAAGAAGGGGGCCCAGAGTTAGAAGACCTTAAAGATGTATTCTCAGAATGTCATGAGTTGGGCTAACAGGGAGTCCTTTACTCTTCCTCTTCGAAAACATTCATTCTCATGAATAATATGGCAGAGAAAGCTGTTATTTCCAAAACCATTTTTTTTGTTTTTATTTTTTTTACTTCCTCTCTAGTAATAGAACTCTGATATTTATCTAGACAATTAATAAAGATTATATTTGTCTGTCTTCCACACAGCAATGTATGAATAAGTTTGGGTCAATAATATGTACACCAAAGTGTCATTTGGCCACTTCTATGACCGTTTCTTATGAAATTACTGGTGTATGGGACACCTGGCTGGTTCAGTGAGTGGAGCATGCAATCTTGGGGTTGTGAGTCAAGCCCCACTTTGGGTATAGAGTTTCCCTTTAAAAAATAAATAAACCCTTTAAAAATAAATAAAAATAAAATATTTGGTGTATGCCTTGTCCACATTTTTTAGATTCTGTATCCCTTTCTCCATCCTATGGACTAACACTGAAAATGGTAACTGGAGCAGTAACCACTATCTTGTGCCAGAAGTGGTGAATAAGAGGAAACAAGTGTCTCTTGGAAGAGAATTATTGTGCCATGCCAAGACCACTCACTCCAGATCTTAACAGGAGAGTGAAACATTATCTTGTTTAAGACAATATTATTTCTCATCTCCATTATTCCCAGTCAAGATAATCTTAATTTAGAAAAATCTAAAGTGGAAATTAAAGGAAATGGATCAATATTCTGAAGACTTAAAGAATATTATACTACAAAAAAAAGAAAAAAGAATTATAACAATATAAAATAACATGCAAAAGGTTGTGAATCAATAAATCTAAACAAAAACAGGACCTAAAAATCTAGTGGGAAAACAAGGCTGAAATGAAAACGGAAAGGAAGATGTCATTTCTACCAAAACGGCAGGCTGTATAAATTATTAAAATCCTTTTTAAATGTATGAAATTATCCAGGGCAGGAAATCAAAATAGAGCATGACCATCAAAATGGCAACCTGAAACTGGGGGAACATAGCACCCTGGGTTTAAATACCACACAGGGGAATGAGAGAATGCCGAGAGCCCTGATGAGGTGGAAAACAGGCAATTGCAAAAGGACATAAACTTCAAAGGGCTGAAATCTCAGTGGAAAAATGTGGTAGAAAAATTCTACTGGCGTCCATTAGGATATAAGTAGTTTAAAAAAGACTCCATATTTTAATGGTATTGCATACTAACATTAGAACATTTTTAGAAGTAATGTATCTTTGATACAAAATAAAATAAAATAAAATATTTATGAGGTATAGAATTTCCTTCAGTTTTTCTTTGGTTTTCTTTTTATATTTGTGTAAATTTTTTCTGTGGTTTATTTTAAAAGCATTTGTAATATGACCGAATTTTTATAAAATTGTTTCTGCTGCCTATATATGACATTTGATTATCCCATTGATCTTCATTTTTGTATATGTATCTACATATGAGAATTAATATATATTCATTATTGCCATTGTTATTAAATATTATATTAATATATGCATATAAATGAGGAGACCTAATGTTAAAATTGGTTATTCCTGTGTGACTAATGTGAATTAAGTTGATTGTTATATTCTTTTATTTTTGTGTATTATTAGATTTTTATAAGTATATGTCCTTCAATTAAACAGATGAAAACAAAAGTACAAAAAGATACAAAAGTTCAATCTTGGGACGCCTGGATGGCTCAGTTGGTTAAGCGGCTGCCTTCAGCTCAGGTCATGATCCCAGCATCCTGGGATCGAGTTCCACGTCGGGCTCCTTGCTCGGCAGTGAGCCTGCTTCTCCCTCTGCCTCTGCCTGCCACTCTGTCTGCCTGTGCTCACTCCTGTGCTCTCTATCTGACAAATAAATAAATAAAATCTTTAAAATAGCTGCCAAACTTGGAAAGAAAACTCAAACGTAAAGAAGAAAGTTTAGATATACAAGTAGTTTAATTCAACAAAGGAAGAAAACAAACTTCAATTCTATATGGCGATATCATGCATAGTACTGTGCAAAGAAATTAAGTGGAGGGCGCGTAACTCTCCACTAGAAAACAAGAGCTGCCATAGCAACAGTCACAGGAGCAGGAGGCACAGGGATCTTTTTGTATTAGGACACTGAAGCCTATTCGGTATAAAAAAAGATGGAGTAAACACAGAAGGCATCTACAAGGCCTTGCAACATACTAGGAAAATGGAGTGGAGCAGAAAACTAGTTTAGCGAGAGGATGATTGCACCTCTGTAGTATGGTTGGATTGGTGATGCTGGTAAAGAAATAGGTGCGTATATGCACAATCTATAACTTACAGTCACCCTGAAAAGCTGGTTAAGGCACTGGTGTTCTGGTTAAAGAAAACTTCAATATTAATACCTTGGAAATGCTCTGGCCAATAATTAATTAAAATTTCACAAAGAAATTATAAATCCAATCCTCATGCAGATACTATATTAGATTATGTTTTCTTTGACTCCAACATATACATAGATAGGGAATATTAGAGTAGTAGGTTGAATACTTGTTTTAATATTAATATTATAAGAGGGGACATGAAAAAGCAAACACTGATAAAATGCAACACTTGGCCAGACTCTTCAAACTCCACTTTTAACTCCTATCTGACTGATGGGAATGGCTATCATTTCTCAAATAAATAGCATATTAGACTGATAACTCAAGGAATCAAGCAGAAAGAATCTCATTTATTGACCTATAGATTTTTGTCATACTAAATATATGTACTAGTTTTTTTCCTCAAATAATCACTATAATACTGTGTTAAAGACTTCATTCTTTTGAATTTATTTGTTCAAGTTCTTTACCATATGATAATCATACATCACAAAGATAAATAATAAATATCAAGTTCTCAGAATATTTAGATGATAGAATATTTAGGGTGTATACAACACTTTTTCTAAAAATTACTTTTTTCCTTTTTATAATTTGTCTGGTTTTAACAGCCAGTTTTTGGAATGCAGTAAGGTTGAAGTGGGAAGGAACAGACCTGTTTCTCTTGTTCTGGTGCCTTCATAAATGGGATTAGGACTATAGAGTCTGATGCTCAGACTGTGCATTCTGCAAGTTTTAATTTATGAAATGTTTGAACACACTCAGAAAGAATTATGGGAGCAGAACACATAAACACATAAATAAACAGAAAACAAGCAAACACATATATACATACATAACATACACAAGCAAGCCAGCCAGCCAGATAAGCATGTCTCCCCACACAGACTACCATCTCTTTCACAGAAGAGCACATGGCCAACATCATCAGGTATAAAATGAAATTTTTTCTTCATTGAATATGGTGGAGACAAAATTGATGGAGTCTCTCTGGGGAAATCTTTTGCTATCAGAAATGATAAACTGGGACATGGTTGAGGACCTCATAAGTAGACAGCAACTTGCTCATTTGGGGGATTTGTTTATTTGTTTAGGGGGTGGTTTCGAGTGGAAAAAGAAACATAAGATATTTTATTTATGTCTTTTTATTTTTTTAATTTATTTTGTTGTTTGTATTTTAGAGAGAGAGTGTGAGCCAGGGGAGGAAGCGGGGAGGAGAAGAGGGAGCAGGAGAGAGAGGATGCCAAGCAGGTTCCATGCCCAGAGCTGAGCCTAACAGCAGGCTTTATCTCAGCCATGAGATGATAACCTGAGACAAAACTGAGAATCAGACGCATAACTGAACCACCAGGTGCCCTGACTCACGTGGCTTTAAATCCAAGAACATAGGATATAATAATCTATACATATTAAAAATGATAAATTACAAATTATAGTTTTATTGGGGGTCGTTTCCAAATGAAGCTGAAAGGAAAGAGAAAGAAATATTCCAGTTGTACTACTTTAAAAAAAAATCCTATAAAGTTAAAAAATACACAATTTGTAGGCTTGAGAGTTTCTTCCCTGACATAACACAGTTAGAGTAGATACTGCGTGGGAAAAGTACAACTTCTCCTGAGCATATTTAGCATAAATTCCCTGCAATCATTTAAGTGAACTAATCCAGAGGGCTTTAGAAAGAAATCTAGTCTGGAAATAAGTGAGTGCCATCAGCACAGAGAAGGCAACTTGGGCCCAGGTAATTTAATTGAGAAGGCTTCATGCATAGTCCAGAGCTGTGCCCACTCCAAGTGAGATGCGCAAAATTTTGAGGCTTTTCATTTTGCTACCGACTGTTGCTCACATTTGATTCTTACCACCAAATTAATTTGAACTTTTTTTTAAATGAATTCAGAGGGTCACTTCAAACATGAAGAAGTAAACATTATTAATTTGCTTGAGGTAATCTGAGCATTTGGCTCAGTGGAGCATGCAAAAATGACCTGCTGATTCTTCCACATGAATTTCTCTTTACCACTACAGACCCACCATGCCCTAATCTAAGTATTTAATTTTTTCTGAACAGGGGTTCCTCTTCTGGACACCCTAGTTTGTTTTTTTGTTTGTTTGAATATCATGCCATCCTCCATTTCACCCATGCTTAAAACTTTTCAGTTTTAAACAATATAAACTTAGTCTTAGCAATAATAGCAATTGGAAAATGTAAAAGAAAGAAGACAAATTTTACTACGTAACCATATCAAAATGTTTTTACAAAAAACAAATTAATATTCCTAATAAAAATAATTATTGTTCCCTGAAGTTAAAACTAAATTCCCACTAACTGCAAAAGTCCACAATGTCTCTATGCAGTACTAAACTGCATGGAATAAATGGCAGTTAATGGTTTAACAATATTTAAAGGATAGACAAGGAGTACTGGAACCTCATAAAAATATGGTTCTTATGGATCAGTTTACTTCATGCATCCACACCCATGTAAAGAAGCACTAATCACTAGATGACAAAAAGAATATCACTGTCATTTTCAATGATTGTCATTTCATTTCAAAAAGAATATTGTTGCCATTTCAATTAAAAGTGTATCCATTATTTTGGACCCTGCATTGTGTCTGTAAGACATGATTTTTTTTCTTCTCTCAGTGTATGTACAACTCAAATACATTTTGCCTGATTCAGCCTTCTTAAGTGAGATAATATTTCTTACTTAACTACTTGAAGACCATTTGAGTCTGAGACCTCATTATGATAAATTAACATAAGTGGCTCATAGCTTACGTAAGGCAAACAAAATCTATGTGTATATACATATATGTATAAATTCATACACAGAGAAACACACACACACACACACACACACACGGGTGATAAGAGGCTAAATAAAATATTCCACTTCAAATTACATCTCCTAGAAACTCTCCTGGCACCTTGTATTTCAGTCTTCATAATGGCGTCATGGTTTAGAAACTGATTATAAGGATATGATAATGCAGGAAATTAAGGAACACATGCAGACTACTCTCCCAGCAGGTATTCCTTCCAACAGAACAACTAGCACAGCTGGTCTGCTCAGCCCAAGTGCAGGCACAGCACCGGGTCCCACTTCAAAATCACTCCGCAGCATATCAGACATTTCACGTTTCAATCTTAGCAAAATAGTCTTCTTTAAAAAAATGTTCCTTTTGAGGGTATTGTTTCACCTCTATGCTAGAATATGGAAAGGTCATAAAAGGAATACATTGCATTGCATCTTTTCATGATATTAAACAGCATGCTGAAATTTTCAAGTAATTGTTTTTAATTCAAGATGATTAGTCAGTAAATCCAGGCCTGACACATAATCTCTTTTACTACATCAATTTTCTTTTTTGCAAAATAGGCCTAATAAAAATTATTTTCATAGAAATATCTGCCCCCAAAATTATTAAATGTTAATGACTTTTCTGGGTTTTATTAGCTTCAAAAATAATTTTATCATTCATTTTATGGTTAAGTTCTTAAACATTTTGACAAAACACAACTTTACCCATTGGGAAGTCAAGTTAATTAGATGACTTTTAGGGGAACATTTAACTCTTAATTTTTTTTTAACATTTGGGATCTGAATAGTATATAAAGCTGCTGCCATTCCTATAAGTACTTCAAGACCTTAAAGTGTGGGGATATCCCTTTGTTCTCTCTTACTATGTTCAGATTTACCCCTGCTGATGTAAAGATAGTCGTGGTGAAAACAACTTGGTTGTGAAACATGTCTACCCCTTCGTAAGTGTGATATTGTGCATTCTCATTTTAGATAACCTTTCCAGCTATCAGTTTCTGTGAAATGAACATAGTAACACCTCAAAGGGTTTTAATGAAAGTAAGTGAAATAAGCACGTAAGGAACTTTAGCAAAACGTCTAAAAACTGAAAATAATGACTAACATTTATGGAGCACATAATGTGTCATTTATAATTAACAATTGCAGCAGATGCCTATGATGACTCCTGTCATATAACTCTGGCCCCCGAATTTCAGCTCAGCTCTGGTTGACAGTTTCATGCATAATGCCAGCGCCCCTATCAAATTGCCAGTGGTGTTTCTGCTTTGAGCCTCAAGGCTTTCTCTGAAGTCAAGGAAGACAGATGATCATCCATGAGCTGGTACAGTCCAGAAGTGAAAAGAAAATTACCTCCTCCAGGCAATTTTCAATCAGCTGGGGACAGGAGTTGGTGAATTGATTCCTGAGCCTCCCCTTTCTCTGGGGGGTGGAGGGGTGGTCAGTGCTGAGGTGCCCCTTAGAAGGTTCCCCATGGTATTGAACCCTAGTCACTCTCAGTGGTAACCAGCCCATTAATTCAACTTCCAATGGCCTTTCTCCCTCCCCTCTGTCTCTCTTTCATCCCACACTTGTTTCCTAAGATCACCTCTCAGATAAGCAACTGCACAAATCCTTGTTTTAGGCTCTGCCTTCCAAGGAGCTTGACCCAAGATGAGGGCTTAGTATGTGCCAGGTACTGTGCTAAATACTTTTATGACTGACTCACTTAATCCTCACATTAAAGCCATAATGTAGCTATTGTTATGAGTTTTATTTTCTACATAAGGAAACTTAAGCTTAAGTAAATTGCCTAAGGTCTCACAACTAGTAAGTCACAGAGCCGGGACTTAAATCCAATATATCAAGTTACCCCAAAATTGTAAGCCACTACACTTCCTGCACTGAGTGCTTGATATATATCAGAATTATGTTAGTGACCTTTTAATAATGGAAGATTTCTGAATGCCAAACAAAACCTACTATACCAAACTCTAGTAGCAAAGGCTGAGATTTAGAGTTTTTATTACTTATTTATTTTTATTTTTTTTCTTGAGATCTAGAGTTTTTAAAAAGTTCCGTAGATGATTCTTTTCTTAAAGATTTTATTTATTTGAGAGAGAGAGAAATAGAGGGGGGGAGCGCAAGATGGGGGAGTGTCAGAGAGAGAAGTAGACTCCCCAGGGAGCCTGATGTGGGGCTGAATCTTGGGACTCCAGATCAACCCTGACCTGAGTGAGCCAAAGCAGACCCTTAACTGACTGAGCCACTTAAGTGCCCCTCCCCAGATGATTCTTAAGTACACTAAAGGTCCACTGACCAAATAAAGTAAGTTATTATTTTGAAGGCATAGGTGAATATTCATAACATGAACCAGAAGTAGCAATTAGAAAATTTGTCTAGCTATCACTTAAAAAAGCTACTCACTACCCTAAATTTAAGCCAAGGAAAAAGGAAAGACAATGGCCTCATAACTGATTAGAGCAGCACACAAGTGATTGTGTGAGGCCGTAAGGAAATGATCCTTAGTCTCAGGCTTCCTGCAACAACCTGAAATCACCATGGACTACCAGCAAGAAATGGTAACAGGAAATGCTTTAAAAAGCTGGCATGGTAACAGAGTAGCAGGGCAGAGTATAGCATGGAAAATATCCTGATATAGATCCCACTATTCCCTAATGATGCTCAATAAATGTGATTTAACCATAACCTGGTTTTGTAACAAACACTGCTCATTGAATTTTTAGCTACTGGAATTGCTTTAGGAATTCCTTTATACTACCTGAATCTGCCACCTTTCTTTTAAGGTAGGAATCAGCAATTCAATTCCTCTTGGTTATACTGAATGTCCAGGAGGATACAAGGATGTTGGAAGGCTGACCTGGGACCTCCTCCACCCTTGTTGAAATTTCTGTTAATTAAGATTGTGTATGCTTAGCCCTAGACAAACACTGTCTCATTTAATCCTGGAAATATTCCTGGGACATCAATAATTCTACCTAGACTCTATACATGGAGGAATTTTAAGTAACTTGCCTCTGTTTACCAAGTAAACATGCAATGGCAAAGCCAAAATTTGAATTCAGTCATTTCTGACTTGCCTGCTGTCAACCAAATTACTAACTTTTAAAAGTTGCTATGGTGACCCTTAAGGAATGTCTGGTGCTTAATCTTTCTGGAAATACTCTCTTCCCTTGGCTGTTGTATCTTCTCCAGTCTCCCTGACCTTACTGGTTTCTGTTTTACAGCCTATTTTGAACATTACCCCAAAATTAAATATCAGAGATTGTCACAGCTTCCTTTCAGGCTTCTTGTCTCATTCTGCATTCTCTCCCTGGGCAATCTCAGTTTTGCCATCAAAATCTATCATTTATCTATAGGATGATGAAATATGACATTTATGTCTCTAAACCTGACCTCTCAATTTCTCTAAACCTGACCCCTAAATCTCCAATTTCCAGACTTATAAATATTTAGGTGCTTACCTGACATTTCCTTTTGCATATTTCAATGACAACTCAAATTCGGTGTATGGAAACCAAACTCAGGATTCACCTATAAAGGCAACTATCTTCTAGTTTGCTTTGCCTTAGTGTATGTTACTACCACCATCTATCCAGTTATACCACCAAGAAAACTAGCAGTCATCTTCACATGTTTCTCTTTCTTTCAACCCGTAATTATTGGCTCTAACTCTTCACCCTCCCTTAGAACTATATCATTATTTTTAGGTCCAAGACTATTTCTCTAGCCCAAGCTTCCATTTTTTGCCTTGTAACAAACGCCAATGCTATTTGCCAATAACAACAATGGCCTATTTATTAGGTTCTTTACATTGTAGCTACAATGGTCTATTCAAAAGACAAGTTTCTATCAATGATGGTAAGATTTTCCAAAATGTCATCTTCTTCTTGATGAAGATAGAAACAAGATTAAATAAAATCTTTACATTTCTCCCCATAGTTGTATTCTTGAAACATTTAATATATATTGAAATCATGCAAAATCTGCTTTATATTCATAGATTCTAGACCTATTAAAATATTTATACACATATATATGTATAGTTTGTTCTATATCTGTTTATATATACACGCACATGCATACACATACATACACACATATGAGTGCTGGGTGTGCATATATAATCTACCGAATACTCAGCAGAACATTCAGTAGTTGTGAGGCATTCAGGACATTCCTTCTTAGGAGAGATTATCTCTTAGACTGGCATCTCCCCAAAACAGTCAGTGAGACAAGACCCTGAGTAGAAGGAAAGATGAAAAGGGAATAATGGAGGAGTTAATGTATGAGCTATATCTGTGAGTAAAGGAGAGCCAGTCCCCATGAGAATCCATGTGGCACATGCCTCAGAATTACATATCTTAGCTAAGGACAAGAAAGCTGGGACATTTATTCATGGATTCCCTTGACCCACTGTGGTCTTTACTCCTCACTTCCAGGTTGCCCCTGCCTGTGACTGTGATGCAGGAAAAAACTCTCACCAAGAGAAGAGACATGAAGATGTCTCAGATGGAAACTGACTACTTTAGCTGGGAAGGAACAGATAATAATACAGGCACTGCAGGATAACTAGGGCTGGCCCCACACTAAAAGCCAGAGATTTCACCAAAGGTGCCACAACTTCTCAAAAACACATCTTAGGGTAAGTTAGCATCCCTTGGATAACAAGCATTTAATAAATACTGCACAAGTATTTAACAAATTTTGTTAAATTAGTTACTTCAAATAAACAAGGAATTATTTTTTCTCTCTAAAATGTTCTTTTAAAATTTTAGTATAAAATGTATAAGCTTTGTGACAAATTATTTTACATTTTATATAATGTACAGTTTGGAAGAGATATTTTTATTTTTTTAAAGATTTTATTTATTTATTTGTGAGCAAGACAGAGAGAGGGAGAGAGCACAAACATGAAGAGCAGCAGGGAGAGGGAGAAGCAGGCTCCCTGCTGAGCAAGGAGCCCGATGCAGGACTCCATCCCAGGACCCTGGGATCATGACCTGAGTCAGCGGCAGTTGTTCAACCTACTAACCCACCCAGATGTCCCAGAAGAGATATTTTTAAAGCAGGTAACTACTTCAGTTTAATGTCCACAACCCACCACAATTGAACTTATTAAAAAAATAGACTCGAAGTATTCCTTGGCGATACCCATTCTTGGAAAATAAAACTGTAACTTTAGATGGGTTATTAAATGAATTATTATATTATACTACCATCACCTCATATTAGACTAATCTGTTATGAAACAAAACAAAACAAAACTTTTTACTTTGTTCCAAAAAGCTAATTTTAGAGGCAAAGTTTGTGTTGCTCCATTTTTTTTTTAAATACATTAACCAGGTGCTGGAAATACATAAACCCCTCTACTCTAGAGGGTACATATAACCCTGCATAGCTGTTCATGGTGTTGGTGTGTTTAAAAAGTTAGAGTACCCCCAGGCACTACTTGATGTGATGTTCATCAACTCAACCTTCAATGCATAATAATTAATGTGACTTTCCAGACTGCTTTATTGCTAGGCTCTCACGGAGGGAGAAATGTTTTTCTGACTTCCCTATAAAACATAAAATCCAAGGGTCTCAGTTTCTGCTGCCTGGTAAGAAAAATAAAACTGGTTGAAGTCAATGAGTTTATTTTTTCTTTCAACCATAGCATGAGTAAATAGATTCTGGTAGCACATGAGGCAACAGAGCCTTTGAGTTTAGGGCTGTGCTTTCTTCAGATGGGTGTGTACCTCTAATACCTGAACTCGGCGGTGTCTTTAGGCCCTGGTGGCTGTGGCAGATTTCCAGTTGTGACTAATCTTTACTTGCTGGAACCTTAAACAGTTACAAATGTGCCATATGTGTATGTTTTAATTATGGTAATCACCGTGCCCTGACATTCGCTCAAAGAAGGCATTCTATATTCACATGCAGCACTCGACATGTCAGAACAGCATGCCCTTACTTGGCTACTTTCTTAATAGCACATTTGCTTCTGTCACAGACTCGGTGTCCTGTGCCCATGTGGTCTGACTAATATTACTGGTCCTGCAATTATTTTGTCACTGTGATGGTTGCAGTGTGATCTATGAAAGGCAGTGTTTTTGTTTTTGGTGTTTTTTTTCTTTTCCTTTTTCATATTGATGGTTCTGTCTGGCAGAATCTACAATACCAGTGGCAGATATTCCAATTTTTATTAATATTGTGCCAAATTTCAAGAGGAAAATTGCAGACGAAGTACAAGCAAAATAGAATTCGCTATAGGGAACATTACAGATAGCAGTTAGGCACTTTTTTGTTATACCTACTTGCCTAAAAAAGATAGGAAAAAAAGACAGAAAGAAAGAGAAGTAATTAGTAACATTTTAAACGTGATATTTAAGTAAATTAGCAACAAGGTTAATACTCATCAAAGGTATCCAGAACATACCTTTTTGTGCAAAAATACTGACAACTAGTAATGTTAAAATGATGCAGAAAGGAATCCCTTGCCTTTTAACTTTTCTTAAAGCTACTAAGTTGGTTTGTTATACCTAAAATACATACAATTTTCCAAGTCTTTAGAACGAAATCATTCACCTATGGAGTAACCTCAGAAATAATTTTTTTTTTCACGACAAGAAATCAACCATCAACAAGGTACATAATAAAATGAATCTGGAAATATGTTAATCCCCTACTTATTCAACTGTACTAGAGATTTAATATTGATATTGCTGGGAGCTGAACAGGAGCCAAACTAATTCCACAAAAGTGCTCTATCTGCATATTAACTACTGAAAATGCACAGAGATACAATCCTATTTATGATGCTCTGCAGCATCTGATGTGATTTAGTTTTGCAATCTACTCAGCTTTTTAAAAATGTTGCTATACCACCCCCCACCTTACCTGGAGACAAATGCTCCATTCAGTCAAATTTTAGGACATCCTACATTATACATTCTGCAAATGTAAATATTTATAACCAAAAGAATTCATTTTATTTCATTGGCTTATACATTTCTTTTATTCTAATATTTAATATGGTGTGTACTGAATTATGAATTTTCTTGAAAAACAACTTGCCTCCTTTATCCAGCCACGTATGGCTAGACCATCTTTATGAAATAGTCAGCAACAGTCTTGAGACTAAAATGACAAATTTGAGATTATAATCTTAATTAAGGTTGACACGACATCAAATTTTAATCAGTGGGAAATAAAAGATAAATTATTCTTCTATTTTTGTAACTTCAGAGTTTGGCTATTATGTCCTACAGAAGGTTACTGATTTCTTTATAATTTCCAGAAATGACCTTAACAATCCCAACTTCTCTTTGAAAATATTCAAATCATTTACTTTGTAAATTAAATACCAAATTTTTAATTTTAAAAAAATGCCTTTAAAAAAGATCCATAAGAAGATTAACTCTCAGTGATTCTCAATTGAGGTTTTAGAGAAAACATGAAAGAATATCCCTAGAATGTCAAATAATGTACTCCAGAAGAAGGTCATGCTAGCATATACCCAGCATTATGAAGTAATAAATATTGAGAGCTATATAGCTAGAGAGCTAGTTGTTAGATATACATAGATAACCAGAGACAGAGATAGGAATGAAGCTAGAGATAGAGATAGTTTCCATAATAGGAAATACATAAAGAAAACCTTGATACAATCTTGGATGAAGGGGATGCCACACAAAACTAAAGTCATATAGTCAAAAACTCTAAGATGGGGAAATTCATGATTCATTCATACTGAAAGGAGGAACCCATTTTAAACAATACTGAAACTTTGTTTTCAATCATATATTTCACCTGTGCCTACAAAAAAAGAATTTGATTTATGAGAATTACCTATGCATACGTGTTTAAGTACCGCATTTAGCTATTCACTAAGTGCAACAATGACCTGTAATCTCCTGGAATTAGGAAAGAATAAGAGAAAAAAAAAAAAAAAAAGATGACCCATCCACCTGGCTCCCCTATTTCTCATTTTCTCAGGTACAGGAAATTTGTCACAACAGCCTTTAGCTACAGCTTTGCTTCTCGAAATGTTGTGGTCTTTTCATTTTGTTTGTTTGTTTTTTCTTTCCTCCAAAGAATAACTAAGGAAAGGAACTGCTTTTGACTAGAACAAGGAATAGGCCAAGCAACCCCTTGTTGTTATGCTTTCTTAACCAATAAATTCTTGACTACCCTTCATACTTTAGGCAAGGTGTCTGCCAATCAGCACTTGGCTTTCATTCTAAGAAAGAAAATATTACAAACAAGAAGTGTATCCCCAACACACTTAACTCTATATAGTGCTTCTATTTGTATACTTATACCATTACTCCTTGAAAAAACTAACTTCAGAGTACCGAGCATAAATCTGAGACAAATGAGGAGGAAGCTTCTGGTAATATGAGGGTTTCTCTCCCAAATTTCCCAAAGACATTGCAGCACAAGAAACTTGAACTCACACATTGATTTGATGTTTTTTTAAGACATAGCAATGGAGGTTTACATTTCCTTCACTGCTGTAATCAGAAAGTGTTTCAGTTCTGAAATAATGCTCATTTCTAAGGTCAGGTAAAATAATAGGACCATGTTTTAAATATAAGTAATACTAATAAAGAATGAATACAGGCAGCATTATAGTAAATCAAGACAACCTGAACATCACTGAATAATGGGTATCCAGAAACTAAACTTTAAGGAAGCTATGCAGTACTTAGAACCTCCTTATAATAAAGATAAGCAATTTCCTTTGTATATTGTCCTTTTTCTCTTTTCATTTATTCATCATACAATGCATATGTATCCATGTGACTAGGTTACAGCTCTTCCAAGATTGTACATCAGTTTGCTATAATTACGTTGTAATATAATGGCTGAAAGACTTTGCATGAGTCAATCAGTGACCTTGATTTATTTTTCCAGGTCATGAAGATCCATCTTTGAAGCTCATCAAAAATTCCAAATTAATAGCAGGTGTCAGCACTTAATGTTCCTCTGGTTGTCACAATCAGATCTGTCAGAAAACAATCCTACAAATAATAAAGTAAATTGGATAAAATTTTTATTTTTGCATCTTTAAAATATTTTATAATTATAGAAAAAGAAAATGCAGCTTATATGACACAAAATAAAGAAAAAAGAGAAAATATTTAAAT
Organism: Taxidea taxus jeffersonii; assembly: GCA_003697995.1. Lineage (NCBI taxonomy): Eukaryota > Metazoa > Chordata > Mammalia > Carnivora > Mustelidae > Taxidea > Taxidea taxus. The sequence continues at coordinate 3,730 of RCUC01114280.1, read as the reverse complement.
ACACCTTTATACTCTCTACATTCATTTGGAAGCAGCAGACTGAGAGAGAGTTATCTTTTGTGGATTTGGAAGAGAGTAAGCATAGCTTCCATATTCCTGGTTACCTTTGTGAGAATGGCGCAGCACTTAACATTGCATCTGTTCAAGAATACTACAACCCCTCTTAGTGTTAGAGCAAGCCTTTCAAATGTCGTTACATTAAAAGCTGGATAGTACATTCAAGTACTGTCACATTAGAGAAATCCTAGCCTCCTGGCCACCCTTTTGGTAAAAGCGTGTTATCAAATTTGAGCCCAGGTTGGTAGTGTCAACATTCCATGTCAAAGCAAATTTGGAGCTGATGAAAACAAGCCCAGGCTTGCTTATCAATCTGAGATAAATAAATGTTCCAGCTGGGCACACACATTTTAAATAAGAATCTGATAGAGACCCCACTCTCTAGAACAAATTCACCCAAGCATTTTTAACTTGTAGTTATCTGGGGCAGCTCTCTGTGATGGGCTGTAGTGAGACAAAGACATGGTGTGAGGGCTGTGAGGTTGAGGGGAAGAGGAATCAGTGAACCTAAAATGGCAGCTATATCCATTGAAGCTGGGTAATTGTATTTGCCCATTCAGAATGGACCTCCTCAGCTCCAGGCACATACCCCTCTGAGACCCCAAAGAGCCAAGCTCATAGAATTGGAATGACCTCTTTTACCAGATGACTCTAGGGTTATGATGCCTCTTTTACATGTTTGGGAGGGATAACCAATAGGGGCATTTACTCTCAGCTACTGTTTATCTCCCATTCCTTATGTCCTTCTGCTTTTTAGGACTCTGTTCTAAGGCAGGAGAGGAGACTGGTGTGTGACATTAAGCATTTCCAAAGAAAGGTCCACCAACTTCTCAGGATGCTTAGCCAGAAGAAAGTAATAGCAAATCTGAGATTGGAAATGGCTAGAGGGTGCTATTAAAATGTTTAATAACAATCTCTTGTTATTATATTATCCCTTGTTATATTATTATATAATCTCTTATTATATTATTAGAGTGGGGGGTGGGGGAGGTTGAGGGAAGGGAGAAGACTGAAAATTTTCATGGCATGGTGGATTCAAGCTACCAGCATTATGATGTTTCTAGGAGCTGGGCAAAAAAGCAAGCAATTTGCTCTCTCAAGCCGGCTGCAGCACACCATAGTGACCACGACTGTAGTTCCTGCGGTCTAGGAAACCATTTATCTCCGTCTCAGAGTCCTTTGTCTTTGAAAATCAAAACCTTGTTGACTCTGAAAATTCTTATATGAGAAGTATCAAAAAGAAATCTGTATGAATATCATCAATAGAACATGCAAAAGAAACACAGCTTTAAGAGAGCCCACTGGCAAAATGTAAGGCCATTTTATGATTTAAAAAAATGTTGGTATGAGTTATAAAACCATTTAAGAAAATAAAAATCCATGATTCCATATTAAAGTGAATAAATAAATGAGGAAAATATCTTCCTTGTAGTAGAATGTCAACTAATAAACGCAAAAGGAATGGTGGAATTAGATCACCACTGTACAAGGTGACTGAGTTAGTTTGGGATAAAAAATTTATATGAGGAAAGGAATATTTCTATGATCTCCGGATATATTCTCACATATAACATATTAATTACCAACTTCTTTAAAGTGAATAGATACTTAAAGGAATGGTCAAAACTTAACATCACCTATAGTGTACATAAAAACAACAAACAAAAAACCCCCAAGATTTGTCTCCAGACATAAGGCACTGTGAAGGATACAATATGACTTCTGTGAAGTTCTTGACAAAAACGCATAAATTGAATCAAATCATGAGGAAAAATCAGACAAAACATCAGGCGAAACCATCAGTTATTCTACAACATAACTGGCATGTACTCTAAAGTATGTCAAAGTCATAGAAGTGAGAGAAAAAAGAAGAGTAAAGAACTATTCCAGATTAAATGAGTCTAAAAGAGAGATGACAACCAAATACAATGAGTGATCCTGCACTGAAAATAAAGAGCTAAAAGGACATTATTGGAATAACTAGCAACAGATGAAAATTGTGAATTAGGTAATAATAGCATTATTTTTGTATCATTGTTAAATGTCTTTGATAACTGTATTGTAGTTACCTAAGAGTATGTGCTTGTCCTCAGATAATATACTCTGAATATTTAAGAATAAAAGGATATGAGGGGCATCTGGGTGGCACAGTTGGTTAAGCGTCTGACTCTTGGTTTCTGCTGAGGTCATGATCTCAGGGTCATGGAGCCCTGTGTTGGGCTCTGTGCTCAGCATGGACTGTGTTTGAGACTCTCTCTCCCTCCCTCTGTCCCTCCCTGCCCCTATTCTCTCACTCTCTCTCTCTAAAATAAATAAATAAATCTTTTTAAAAGATTTTTTTAAAAGGATATGACATCTGCAACTTGCTCTCTCATCATATATATATATATATATATATATACACACACACACACAGATACATATAGATACATATATATGTATATTCACATATCTTCATATACAGATGGATATAGATACCATTCTTTGTTAAATGTGCATGAGAGATGTATGGGAAAAATACATTTGAAAGAGAGAGAAGTAATATAAATTATTGAATAATTGATAAATTTGAGTGAAGAGCAGACTTGAATTATTTGGCTTATTTTTCAATATTTCTGTTAGTTTGAATTTAAAGTAAAGGAAAATAACTATTTAAAAAATCAGTAATTGAGGGGTGCCCGTGTGTGCAGTTGGTTGGGGGTCTGACTCTTGGTTTTGCCTCTAGTCTGATCTCAGGGTCATGAGATCAAGGCCTGAATCAGGTTCCCCATTCAGTGCTTGGGGCTCTCTCTCCCTCCCCTTCTATCCTTCTCCCTCTTCCCCTCAAATAAATAAATAAATCTTTAAAAAAGAAATCAGAATTGAGCTCATTTTTTTTTCCCATTTAGTCTTTTTTATATGGTCCCAGGAAGCCAGTCACTTTGCTAGGTGTTGGCAGTTTAAGGACACACCTTCACAATACATTATAGGAAAATTAAATGTGATTTTATAAATAAAATAATGGATTGCTACTAAAGAAGAAAACATAAAGAGTCAGTTGACTCAATGCAAGGGATGGTGGAAGTGTGGCAAGGAAGGTCTTCTGGATGTGCTCATGCTTGGGATGACTTTTGAAGGATGAACAGAAGGAAGCCAGGTAGATGAGTGGGGAAGGCAACCCAGATAGAGCGAGAAGCATGGGCAGGGACGTGACTGTGCGGAATGCTTGGCAGAATGGTGAGGGGGCAGAGTGGTAGTTAATATCATGAGCTTTAAAATCATATAGAATTTTATTTGAGTACTATTTTTTCCATTTATTAGTTACATGGTAATGATAATTTACTTGATCTCTCTAGGCCTCAGGCTGTGCTGCATTTGTCAGTTGGAAATAGTATTTAAGTTGTGACTCACAAGGTTGTTTTCAGGATGGAATCAGACAATGTATGCAGAGTACATGATGCAAAGTAAACTTTCAGAACATTTTAGTTGCTCTATTACTGTTTTTGGATTTCTGGTAGTTAGAAATGATCAGAGACAGGGATGCATGGTGGAGAGTTCAGAAATATAGTTCTGCCTCAGTTATAAAGAGCATTTCAGATTACAACAAAAAAAAACTAACAGCACTCATAAAAAAATTACCAACAGCAGCATATGAGTCAATTTGTACATCTGTGATATACAACGCTAATTTTTT
>ML098473.1:18213-32001 GCA_003697995.1 Taxidea taxus jeffersonii | reverse complement strand
AACCTTTGCTGGGGTCATAGGGCAAGCTTGTTTCTTGGCTGGAGGAAGTACTCTAATTTTAGTATATGTGCTGCCGAAGCGAGCACTGGAGGAAGTACTCTAAATAGCATGTTCACAAGATCTGCTCAATGGCCCATAGGAGGGATTGGGGCTGATCGGGAGAGGTGGAGATCGCAGTCATTATGGAGATAAGAGCTTAGCTCTAGAGTTTTGAGTTGCTACACAAAAGGGGTAAGCATGAGTACTGAGATAAATACCAGAAGAAAAATATTCAAAGGCTTCTTTGATGAATAATAATTTACCAAAACTCAGGCAGCGGACCTCACAGAATGCAGTTGGTTTTAGAAACAAAGAACCTGGGCTTTGCACCAAGGAAGAAATGGGCTAGTTCTATCACTTAGCAGCTGTGTGGTCTTTGGGGAGACACTTAGCCTCTCTGAGCTTCAGTTCTCTTGTCTGTCAAGTGAGCGTAACGTCTACATTACAAAGTAAGTTGTGAGCCTGTCACAGTACCTGGCCCATGGCACAAACTGGGCACAGTTGTTAGTATTGTTTTGTTTTTCACAATCTTGCCAGAGTTTATTTAGCAAGCCCGTATAAGAAACTCATTGTTTAAGCTTTCCATTTAAGGTATAGTTTCGTGTAATGCCATTAAGCCCAAATCAATAAAAACTGAAATTTCAATATCTGAGTAAAGGGAAAGGAAATCTAAAAGACTGTACTGTAGAACTGGTATTCCACAGATCACACTTTGGGAAACACTGCCTTTATAGGATCAAAGTTCCCAGGACACACATGTAAAAATACACAAGGGCCTTTCTCCCAGGAACTTGTGTAAGGAAGCATTTAACACTCCAGGCAAACATCCAGATCACGGGTTCTGTTATTACCTCCCCAGACTTGAGCGGCTTGTATGTGGCAGTGAATCTGTATTTCCAGCTTTTCTCCATTCTTTTTACCATCAACCCAAACAAGAAACAATGACTGTGGCTACTACCAGAAACCTAGAGGAAATAAACCACCCTAATGCCTGATGATCCAGCACCTTTTATCTTCTAGAAACTTGAGTATAGTGGACAATGTTACGTTAATTCCAGGTGCTCAATGTGGTGATTCAGCGTCTCTGTCCGTTACACCGTGCTCAGCAGAGGTGTGGTTCCCGTCTGTCACCACACACAACGCTACCACAGTACCAAGGACTATCTTCCCTGCGCCGAGCCTTTTATTACCACGGCTTATTCACCCCCTCACTGGCAGCCTGTGCCTCCCACTCCCTTCACCCATTCTGCCCAACCCATCAACCCCCTTCCCTCTGGCAACCATCGGTTCTCTGTATTTACAGATCTGATTCTGACACATTTCATTTTAGAACAATTAAAGGTCAATTTTGACTTTTTTTCTAGTTGGAATCCCTATTTTTATGGTGTACAAAATAATGATTTAATAAATGTATACATTGTAAAATAGTGCCACAATCAAGGTAATTAACATATCTGTCACCTCACAAAGCTACTGGATGGGGGGCTGCTGCGAGAACACCAGATCTACTGTCTTAGCAAATTTCAAGTACACCTAACAGTATTTTTAACTACAAGTACCCTGCTTTACATTAGATCCCCAGAATTTATTCATCTCATAGCTAAAAGTTTGTATTCTCTGACTGATGTGCCCCCTTCCCCCTATCCCCTGGCAACCATCATTTTACTCTCTGGTTCTAGTTCAATTTCTCTAGATTCCACATATAAGTGAGATCATACAGTATTTGTATTTCTCTGTCTAGCTTATCTCCCTTAACCCTAATGGTTCCTCTATGTTGCTGTGAATCCCAGGACTTCCTTTTTTTTATGGCTAATTAATATTCCATTGTATGTGTATACAACATTTTCTTCCATTCATCCATTGATGGACACTTAGTTTTTTTTCCATATCTTGACTATTATGAATAATGCTTCACTGAACATGGGAATGCAGGTATCCCTTTGATATAGTGATCTCACTGGCTTGGACATATACACATAAATGGGACTGCCAGACCATGTGGCAGTCCTAGATTTAATTTTTTGAGGAACCTCCACATGGTTTTCCATAATGGCTGTACAGAGCTGGGCCCATATTAACTTCTTTTCCCCCTCTCCTACACGAAGGTTTATAGATGGGAGGGAACTCGTATTATTTACAAAGTTGCGCTTAATGCGGAATGAAATGCTAAGGAGTTTGAATTTGTTGACAAAAGGAGCCATCAGAGGATTTTAATCAAGGGATTGCCCCTGACAACACTGCAGAAAACAGACTGGATATTGATGAGGCTGGACGGAACCATGTCTATGTAGACAGACAGAGGTACAGATGTGTGTGTGTGTGTATGTCTAAGTGATTGCTTCTTAATCAGAACCATGTATCAGAGCACCCGGGGAACTTCCAAATTGCATGGCCTACTTACCAACCCCCAGGGACTGTATCAGATTCGTGGAGGAAAGAGTAAACCAGAAAAAGTCTCCAGAGCGATTCCGGTATGTTCATTACCTCCTTCCCTCCCCCTTTCTCCCAGCTGATCTAAGTGTTGAGGGTTTCTACACCAAGGTCTTACATCTCTTCAGTGATGGCTGCAGTTCTGCAGTAACACGTGTTGGCCAAGCGTGGACCACACACCATGATACACACCTTCCTGCCATACATCAGTGTGCCACCTGCTGTTGACTTTCTTTCCCCCAACCCGCATCTAGGCCTCTCCTGTTCTGCCCAGTATAGACCCTAGTACCTGCTTGCCGTTGTGAGTTACAGATGACAGAATAGTCCTCAGCGTCTTGAAGCCCATTGCAATGTCCAGCAGATGAGCAGCAAAGAAGAAGTTGTTGTAGTGGCCCAGGATTGACATGGTGGTATACCAGGCCAGGTAGAGAAAGGACTGTGCAGAAAGGACCGAGAGGCAACTGAGCAACCTTTCAAGCATTCGTGCCTCCTGATGGGCCCATTAAACCATTTTTGTTCCTAGATACTGAGGAGCTAAGGTGCTGTGACTGGCCCAAGAATTGCCCAGTGAAAGCCCACCTGCCTTCCATCCTACTCTTCCCCCAGCACCGGGAAGGGCCTCCATCTTTTTTTTTTTTTTTTTTAAGATTTTATTTATTTATTAGAGAGAGAGAGAGTGAGCACAGGCAGACAGAGAGGCAGGCAGAGGCAGAGGGAGAAGCAGGCTCCCTGCCGAGCAAGGAGCCCGATGTGGGCCTCGATCCCAGGACGCTGGGATCATGACCTGAGCCGAAGGCAGCCGCTTAACCAACTGAGCCACCCAGGCGTCCCAAGGGCCTCCATCTTTGATAAGCAAGCACTGAGTCTTCTTGGCACCCACCCTAGCATGTGGCCCTATGGCATCCCATGACACCCCTGACCCTGTGGTGCAGGATCTTGTTTCTTTGGGAGCCATACTCACATTGTCGGTAAAAACAACTCCCAGTTTCCAGACATGGTACTTCATGTCGACAGAACTCAGCCTGAAGGGGAACAAAAGCCTTTTAAAACTTATAAATGTCAGACTTTAGTTAAGTGTTTAATAAGGGGAAAAATTAAGTTTTTTTCTCTTGGGTTTAATAATCTAAACACAGCTCTGAGCTTTATCAAGTTGTATGTGGTGTTCCCCAGGAGAATGGCTGAATCACGCATCTTGAAATTTTAATTAGTCTTTCTCTTTCAGCTCGAACAGGCATAAAAGCTGAGAGGTCTTTAAGGTTTTTGAGGCCAGGTTCTCCCAGGATGTCAGAACCTAGAAGAAAACACCTAAGCCAGAGCAGAGCCTGAGTGCACATGGGCGTGCTGTAGTCCCTCCCTCTGGCATACAGAGGTGAATTGGAAAAACAAAGGATCCCCTTGGGTCAGATGTGGCATTTGAACTCCTAAGCTCTGTACCATGACACCAGAGAGGCCGCCTCTGCTTTGCTCTCTTCGACTGGGCTGAAATCCAGGGCATTTTTGTCCAAACCCAGGAGTTCCGCAATGCGTTCTGCTCCATAGAGGTCGCCGTACTTGTTGATCACCTGGAGAGAGAGGGCGACAGGGCAGCCCGGGCTGCGCATCATCTTGCCGTCGCCAGCCCCGAGGCCTTCAGAGCTTCCCCATGCTCCGGGCTCTTTCAGGGGGTTGATGAAGACAGGACTCAAAATACAACAGGAAAATGAGGAGGAAAAAAATAGCCCCGGGAGAAAACAGGAATGAAAGAGACCAAGTGAAAACCACGCTTCAAGCTGATATCTATTTGGAGGAGAGAAGAAAACTAGTACGCAGAAAGTAGTGATTGTGTTAAGTGGTTTAGGGCAGGGAGTATAAGAATGGAGCCAAAACCTATATATGTTCATACAAAAAACCTTCTGTGACTTACTCTGTTCAAGATACCATCCGAAAAGCAACAGCAAATTTATTCATGTTTGTGTATGTAGAACTTAAAAAAAAAAAAACTCCCATTTCTTTGGTGGTCATGGAAACCAGCCCCCACCAACTGACAAGGCATACCTTTCTCTTAACAAACTTGTCCCAGTAGTTATTAGGAAAAGATCTGAAAAAGAAAATGAAAAGGAGAGGTTCTTAACATCAAGACAAACATATCAAGGAGCTGTGAGATCTGTGTCTGGATCTAGGATCTCCTTGGGTTTTGTCCTGCTTGTTCGAGAATTCAGACTGATTGAAGCTCAGAGTCACCACAGATCTAACTGATCTATGGTTTTGCTTTTTTGTGTTGACTTCTGAAACACCTGGAGAGCCACTCTGCATTTTCTGCCTCAGAAATATGGTAAAGAGCCAGGATTTGTGATGGCAGACTAGAGAAGCAAGGAGATGTTTCTTGATCCCAGTATAACTAGAAACAAAACTCTATAGGGAAACACATGCATTCGGGCTTCATTCATGGAGTACCTAACTTTGTGTTGGTCCCTGGGGTAGGTGATAGGGATACAGTGGTGGGAAGTGCAGACAAGGTTCCTAACTTGATGTTTCTGGTATGGGAATCCCTTCAGTTCATGTATGTGGGGGTTTTCTTAACCACAGTGCTCTTCCACTCTTTTCTCCATCCCCATATGACCCCTGTGGGGTCTGCTTTTCTCAGGGAATTAGATCCCTCTGTCTTTCAGAGGTGGTTCCCTTTACCATACCATCCCTACCCCCCCCCGCCCCCTACCCCCCGCCCGCCAGAGGAAATGTCTTTCTTCAGCCTAGCAACTTAAACCACCTCACTGCAAAGGGTTTGTAATTGTTAAAGTCCAGGAGGAACTGTCACTTTCACGTATGTTGGCAAAAACCATTTAAGATATTTTTTTCCTGGGGCACCTGGGTGGCTCAGTCAGGTAAGCATTCGACTCCTGATTTCAGATCAGGTCATGATCTCAGAGTCATGAGATGGAGGCCCAAATGGAACTCTATGCTCAGCTGGGAGCCTGCTTGGGATTCTCTCCCTCCCTCCCCACCTTGCATGCTTCCTTCCTTCCTTCTTTTTTTTTGAAAGATTTTATTTATTTATTTGACCGAAAGAGATCACAAGTAGGCAGAGAGAGATGGGGGTGGGGGAAGCAGGTTCCCTGCTGAGCAGAGAGCCCAGTGTGGGGCTCAATCCCAGGACCCTGAGATCATGATCTGAGCCAAAGGCAGAGGCTTTAACCCACTGAGCCACCCAGGCGGCCCAACTTCCTTTCTTTCTAATTAAAACTTTTTTTTTTTTCTCCATTCCACAATGATTAATCTTCCCTGGGAGAGATCCTTGTGAGTCCAGACTGTAGCCAAGGAACCTCTGGCCATCGGTACATTTGAGTCCATTCTTCCTGACTCTGGAACACAGTAGTCTCCTATTCTATAAAGACCACCCAAGCTGGTGATAAGGAAGTGAGGACCTCCCTCTGCTCATGGACCCCTCAAAAGAATAACCGTAGGCAAATGTCACTCCCCACCTCCCCACCAGCACGCTGACAATCTTTAAAAAATTTTCTTGCAGGGATGGGGGAGGGGGTAAGCTAAAGCAATTTCTTTGTTTCAAACATCCAAATGTCACTTCAAAGCAAAAACAAGTGCTGAGTTTACAGAGTAAAGTGGTAATAGATTTTATCTCTGGAGGCATGGAAAGATTTGTTTTGATTTTCTTCTTTGTACATTTTTCTACTTGATTTTTTTCATGTATTACAGTTAGAACCTAAAATAAACAAAGCAAATAAAAAAAATCAATCCAGGCTTCCTCTGTCCACACTAAAATCTCTTTTCTCTTAAATCCCTTATACAAATGGTCTATAATGTACAACTCAGCCTTGGTCACATTTTGTCCTAAGTGGAAAATTCCATAAGTGATGCCACATGGCCACTTACTGAAGGTTCCAGGCAAGACCATTTCACAGGCATGATCTTACCTTGGTCTGAGTATTCTTATCCCTGACTAGATATGTAAGCTCCTTGAAGGTAGAAAACACAATTTTACTTGATAATAACCCTTAAAGTATGAGGTGGACAACAGAACCTCCAGAAGGGAAATGTATCAATAAGCAATACTTTTTTTTTTTTAAGATTTTATTCATTTATTAGTTAGAGAGAGAGAGAGAGCGAGCACAGGCAGACAGAGAGGCAGGCAGAGGCAGAGGGAGAAGCAGGCTCCCTGCGGAGCAAGGAGCCCGATGTGGGACTCGATCCCGGGACGCTGGGATCATGACCTGAGCCGAAGGCAGCCGCTTAACCAACTGAGCCACCCAGGCGTCCCAATAAGCAATACTTCTATATATCAAAGCTCAACCTCTTTAAAAATGAATGAGAAGCACAGTAAGATGCTATTACACACCTACCAAATTAGCACAATTATCTGAGTATCTTAATAAGTGTGGCAAAGAGGCAAAGGAGCAGGAACTCTCACAGAGAGATGGCTGAAATGTAAATCAAGACAAACATTTGTATCTCCTACTTTTAAACAAATTCCTTTCCTGGTCTCTATTCTAGAGAAACCCTTTTACTGGAGCCTCAGGTATAAAAATGTTCATTGTCCCACTGTTTCTAAGAGCCAGAAAGTAGAAACAGTTGAGATATCCATTGTCAGGAAAATGAATAAATACAGGACATATATATGATAAACACTCATATAATGAAAAATGATACAATTTTGAGAATGACCAAACTATGGCCATACACATCAACATGGTAGAGTTCCCAGATGCAGTGTTGAGCAAAAGTAATGCATATAGCATAATTCCATTTACACAAAGTTCAAAAATAGTCAAAGTGAAAGAACACTTCTAGGGACACATACCTAGGTAAACTATATACTAAAGAAAAAGAATGAATATCACTAAAGCCAGGAGAGTAGTTAAGTGGGGGTTAGGGAGGTTATGATCAGCGAGAGATCAGGGAGAACATTTAGGACTTGGAAACTCTGAGCAAGGTTCCGTTTTTAAAACTTTGTAGTTCATTATTATACTTTAAAATATACATTTTAGGGGCACCTGGGTGGCTCAGTGGGTTAAAGCCTCTGCCTTCAGCTCGGGTCATGATCCCAGGGTCATGGGATCAAGTCCCTCATCGGGCTCTCTGCTCAGCAGGGAGCCCGCTTCTCTGTCTCTCTCTGCTTGCCTCTCTGCCTACATGTGATCTCTGACAAATAAATGAATAAAATCTTAAAAAATATATATACATTTTATATTTTCTTAATATGTGTATTTAACAATATAAAAAGAAAAGACAGCTCTTTTTGATATGTAGTTAGCTATAAAAAGTAGGTTACTGGGAAGGACTACATGTGCTATGATGCCATTATTGTAGGGAAAAAAAGATTCATCTATCTAAAAATTTTAAAACCTATGTATGCATTTCTCTACTCAGACATTTAAACCACTTCAAATAAAAAAACAGCAAATATCCTTGTTGGAACGTTTTAGTGTACTTATCTCATTAACTCCTTAGATACTTATATTTCTAGATACTAAACTGCCTTTTTACTGGGACTTTTAGGCCATATCACCTGTATCACATATATAAGCATTACTGATAATTGCAGAAAGCTGATCAAAGAATCACATTATTTAATAGTATCCAAAATTTCTGTGATGTGACGATGAAGCATCAGAAACCCTGCTTAGTAGTTTTCCTTATTTGAGCAGATTGGTGAGGACCTGCAGCAGGGACAGGCTTTTGATCTGCAAGCTCACTGCCCCATCCCCCATCTTCCTGTTCTAGAGACTATTTTAAAGAGCTCCGTTGTGACTTTATAGAGCTGCCTCCCTCCTGACCTGCCTGACCATCTCTGGGTCAGGAGCAATTTTCTTCCCCCAGGGGTCAGGGTGGTTGTTTGCAGACACGCACAGTTTAATTGGCACAGCTAAGTGTTTCAACACAGTCACTTCTGTTTACATATCTAGCCCTGTATCTCTTCTTTCGGCACACTGATCTGCCTCGAAACTCTCACTCTCCCAGGTGTGAACACACCAGTGTTCCCTTCGCTAATGATGATGGCCATTTTTTGAACAGGTAGACAAAGGGAATGACAAACAGCTGGGTGCCTACCACGAACCAGGCACCGTACCAGGCATGTAACATACATTCATTGGTCCTCCCGGACTTCAGGAGGTGGTGTTCTCATGCCTCGATTAATAAGAAGGAACTCAAGGCTCAGCAGGCTTCATTACTTTGCCCCTTTCACAGACAACTAAGTGACAGAGCTGACCTCTGTCTGGGGGATCCGTGCTCTTTCCCACCACAGTACTAATTACAACAAAGCAGGCTTCGTGCCACAGGTGGTAGCATCCCTCCCCACCCTGCCCCACTCCGATGGCCCTATTTTAAGTGCCCAAGGGACTGCCTACCAAGTGATAATGGCAGGAGTTCTATTACCAACCAGGCCACTTGTCTGAGAAGACTTCAGTGGTGGTGCGGTCCTCAAACTGCTGTGCCATATAGGAGCTCTGGAGAAGCCGAGCAGATGATCTCAGAACCCCCAGGCCAGGGAAATATTCTGTATGACTTGAACATGGAAAACTAAATCATACTGTCCTGGACCATCTGGTCTTAATTAAATATGCTCAGCAGTCCCTGATCACATCCTCTGTCCCCCATTAAATGCATAGAGACATACACAAGTGTTTGAGGGGGAACAGGCTATTTTACTAGGAAGGCAGTGGAGAAAATATGTCCTAGAGTGCCCCCCCCCAAACCAGTCTATGGCCATACCAGCCTGAATGCGCCCGATCTCATCTGATCTTGGAAGCTAAGCAGGGTCGGGTCTGGTTAGTACTTAGATGGAGAAACACTCCCCCCCCCCCAAAAAAAAGCTTTCTATTAATCAGTCTCCAAGGCTGGTTAAGAGCATGTCATTCTATTTACAGTACAGATCCTTTTCTTTTTCAGGTTGGAGGGGAGGGAGACACTTACGGTGTGTTGATTACCAGGCGGTCCCACTGCCCCTTGATGTCATCTTCAGATGGCTGTTCAGTGATATACAGGCCATCAAACTCCAGCTTCCTGGCGATTTCTTTTTCCCTTTTGAATACCACCAGAGGGACCTAAGAGTGGGAAGACACTGGTTGCTAGAGAAGGCTTTCTGATGACAACACCCTCTCCTAAGCATTCCCCACAAATTAGCCTTTCCAACTTCAGGGTGGTGATCTCTCTCTCACCCTCTCTCTCTTTTTAAAGTTTATATTTTTAGTTAGTAATCTCTATGCCCGACCTGGGGCTTGAACTCATGATGCTGAGATCAGGAGTCACATGCTCCTCTGACAGAGCCAGCCAGGTGCCCCTGAGGCAGTAATCTTTTTGCAGTAGGATTCTTCGGGTGCCTTGCTGTAGATCTAAAGTCAAATAAATCTTTTCTCACTCCTCTGGCTAATATGCCTCCCTCTCCAAAAAGCTGTTTCATTTAGGCCATCCTTCAAGATGTGGATTAAATAGCTGATAGTAATACAAACCAGACTCCTTGACCCATCCTGGGGAGAAGGCCATATTTAGACCAGTCCCTGGGCCAAATGAGTTAAGTCCCCTAGGATTCCTAGACTGGAGATGAACCAAGGAAAATGGAACTGTTCTAGAGTGGATTGGTCAGCCACAGAAATACCATGGTGTATTCCAGCCTCCTTCAATGGCTATGGTCATATTCATCTCATGGTACTAATGTTTGGTTGATGAAACATGGTTTGCTAGCGAGGAGGAGAGGATTCACTGGGCTCTGTACACTCTTTTGGTATTGAAGTTTTCTTCCTGAGAGCAGCACATTTACTGGTTCCTGACTATCACTCCCTATTCTCTTCCAGTTGTCACTGTCATTTAGCCTAGAGATGGTGGCATGGCTCTGTGTACCAAAAAGGTACACAGAGAAGGAGGGGAAAGTAATCTCCTTGCTCCAACCATCACCAAACACACATTCTTCAAACAAGGGAAGTTAATGAGGTCAGAGGAGACTACTGAAATCCCAGGAAGTGGGTAGCCGGCACTCCTCTAGCCAGGAAAGCTTAACCGCAGACAGAGCCGGGGCCTGTCACATGGCCGGAAATCCACTGGGTACATGGTGACATCCCTCAGGCCTGGGTCTCCAAACGGCTTCTTCCAGTAATTCTTTCTCAAAGCTCATGACATCCATATGCCCCACACTATTTCTTTATTTCCAAGAAATAAAGGACAAAATTTAGATAATCATTTGTGAAGCGTTACTTCTTGCCCTTTTTTTCTTTAAAATGACAAAACACCACTGAGAAGATAAAAGACTAATGACAGGAAGATGGCAAAGGCTAATAATAGGCATTTGCACACTGTGAGGAATCAATGATTGTTGCTCACTAATGGATGATGTAGGAGGGAAAGCAAAGGTAAAGCCACTCTGACTAACTGTATTCGGAAAAGATTCTGAATAATAATAGTACTAATAATACTACCAAGGACTGGAGCAGTACTCATCTCTGGGATTCGAAGCATTCCCCCTTCAATCTTCTAAGGGTTTATATACTCTTGTAAGGAGGACCTCCACGTCTTTATTCCCAAGGTAGTGTTTAACTTCTGTTTTCTCTAGGTAGCTGGTATATCTGTACTGAAGCCAACAAGCCAATAAGCCAACAAGTACAGGATGCCAGACTAAGGTAAACCACCAGCATGCTCTCGTGGTTACTATGTTTGGGGTTCTGAGTCCCATTATACACAGGAATTCACTTAACACTTCCAGCAAATTTTAGGAGTTGGTGTTATAACACTCATTTTTACAGATGAGGAATCAGAGGAATGGGGGGGTTAGTGGCAGAGCTGGGAGTCCCACTCAGGCAGCCTCGCTTTCATCTGTGCTTTCATCATTACAAAGGAGGCCTTAGTATGGGTCAGGGCACGTGGTCTCCCCAGTAGGGTAGCTAGACTTCCCGCAGGATACTGTAGTTCACTGGGGGAAGTGACGGCCACAAAGATAGGAATACATGTTGTGGACTCTTCCCAGGGAGAAGATGGTGCGGTGTATGGCCAAGGAGACTTCCAATCAAGAGAAGAAAAAAAATGTAATGAGAAAAAAGCTGTGGTCTAGTAGCAGCAGAACAGAACTTAGAACACCAAAAATAGAATAGAGGGCTTCATACGAATATATGAAGATTCCTAAAACTGTAGTAGTTTGTGAAGATGGCTCCAGTGAACTAAGTCTCCTGATATTCATGCCCTTGTGTGCCCCACCCCCCATGCCTCCTTTGCAGCAATGAGTCTGGGCTGCCCCTGTGACTCAGAGATGCCCTGAGTCTTCACAGAAAGCCCTGGCTGAGCCCAGCCTTCCAGCTGTTTGTTCCCTTGCCAACGTTTCAGGCGCGAGAGTGTGCCGTCCTGGACAGTCCAGCCCAGCTGAGCTGACAGATGGTGGCTGACACGGCTGCCTTCACACGGAGCAGAGGGACTGCTCAGATGTGCCCAGTCAAGCCAGAGAATGAAAATGATTGTCATTTTAAGCCACTAAGTTTTGGGGGGCAATCTGTTACAGAGCACTAGGTAACTGAAATGGCAATTCATCAGTAAGTTTTCGTCTGCTATCTTGAGTAGTTGAAACCTAACACATTTTGAAAGGTGAAAAGCATTTCTATAAAAATTCCAGCCAAAGTTCACAGATCAGAAGCAGCTCTCATTACTATCTCCATGTGTAACTTAGCCTGGTGATTCTAGTCCCACGAAATTCAACAGGAAGTGCCTGAAAAGGGACTCCCAGAGCAAGGTTTCTCAAATGGGTGTGAACACAGACCCCCCAGGATCTCTCCAGGAGGCATGCTGAGTCGCAGATTCAGATTTAAAAGGCTCTGGGTATGGCCAGAGTCTGCAGTTCAGCCACTCCATGAGCCCCAGCCCACCAGCAAAGTCCTGGACAACAAAGGCCTGGTTGGGTTCAAAATCATGTGTCTTCCCTAAGGAGTCTGGCTAGATTCAGAGCGGCCCATGACTCACCTTCAGGCAGTAATAGCCCACCACACAGACCAAAGAGATGACGGTGTGGATAATGGCCAAGGCCCGCAACGTGGGTGCCATGTACCCAGTACTCTCCTGCAGGACAAAGAACACCATCGCTTCTTCCTCTTCCTCATCAGTAAAGGAATTCCACAGGTTTGCAATGTCCTCCGTCTCTTCTTCTAAAGGTTCTTCGGTGACCTGGCCCAAGACACACACTCTCTTATCAACATCAGAGAGGGCCTCTGCCACCGGCTCTCCCCCATCGTTTAGCATGCTAGCACCTGCTGCACAGACTAGGGACGCAGCATTACCTGCTGAGAGAATGAGCTTTTATGCAACTTCTTCCTAGGAATCTCCAGTATTTCTCATAACTATGAACAAAATTTTTAAGAGACAAAGACGATCTCTCCAAAAAAAAAAAAATAAATCAAAGTAAGGAACACTGTACTACCTATGCTAGGATCCCTAGGCACGGGAGGTAATTTCTGAAATACCGTGGCCTGGGGAGGAGGCTGAGACACCAACACACATGTGTGCACATGCACACACATGTGTACACACACACACTCGACATCCTCCCTTCTTTTTTAGACACCTGTGACATTCGTGGCTTCATCAGCCATCTGGACACAGATGACGGCGGGATCTACACCTGTGAGGCTCTCCCCATGCAGCTCCACCTCCCACGGGCTCTCTGTGCCTGGATCACTGTCTGCGGTCCCTTCAACCTCAGCAGGTGGAAAGCCAAGCTCTGCCACACCCCGCTGTGGACTTCTAGTTCTCCTCTCCAGGCAACAGAACGCCATTACTGTTCAACCTAGGGGCAGGATGGTGTAGGTAAAAGTTGGCTTTATAAAAGTTAGATTGGTGGTTTTAGATAGAAAGGGAGAGAGGGAAAAATTAGGACAGCCAGTTAAAGACAATGTTGAGAAATCAGGACCTATCATTCATTAATTCATTCCACTAACATTTATTATGTGCCTATGGTCTACGAGACCCACTTATCAGTGTTCAAAATCTTTATTTATCCTGATTAGTCCCTCTTTTCTCATATCCAAAGACCAACTGTGGTTAATTCTTCCCTCATAATAGTTCTAACCTATGGGCCAACGATAATGGCTTTCTGTTACCTTTTCCTTTAAGGAAAAAACAATATTTATTATTCATTTTCAGATACATCACATTGTAGGGTCCAGCACATAGGAAGTACCCATCATACATCTGGAGAGTTTATGATACAATGACTAGGACAAGCCTGAACTCTGGAAACAGTGCCGGAACTGGCTTCCCAGGCAAGTGGTGTCTCCATTCTCTGTGCTGCTAAAAACTGTATCCCTTTAGAAGCCAGTGTATTAGAAATTTCCTTAGATATCAGCATTTTTGCTCTAA
>ML098473.1:0-13213 GCA_003697995.1 Taxidea taxus jeffersonii | reverse complement strand
TCAGCATCCAGAGCGTCGTCATGGATACCAAACTGGGTGGGGTCAGGCATGTCACCCAGGATCTTGGTCACTCTGATGTTCTTTGCCCCTTCCACGAGGCCCCCTCCAAACACTGTGTTCCAGAGGATCTGGAAGATTCCTCCCAATATGGTAAAGAACAACCGGAAGAGCCCCACAAACAACATCCAGAAGAAAGAGAAGACCACCTTCACCAGCTCCTTCACGGTCATCTTTTTCACCTTCCTGTATTGCTTCCGGAGGTTCTTCAGGGTTGCCATCTTCAGAAAGTTGGCAACATTTCTCTTCACTGAGGCACAGGCCATGGCAAACGCAGAGGCTGACTCGAAAGACTTGTCATCCTCCTCTTCACCCTCTATTTCTAACACATAAGATGAATCTTCATCTTCCTCCTCCTCGTCAGGCCTGTCAGCTGAGTCAGATTCAGAGATCTGAGAGGCTAACTGCATTTCAAAGATGGTATCCTCACAGAAGTTCACAAACAGTTCCATCTTTTCTTGCTCTCCCCCTTCATTGACCACATCGAAGATGAACTGCCGCTTCGATTCCTTCACTTGGGGCTTCTCCCACTGAGTTCGACTGGACTCACTGATCTCGAAATAAACACGCTCAATTTTCTTGGCCCCGCCCATGATCTCAATTCGTCCCAGGTAAGGTTCAAAGTAATTTAGTACACTTCCTGCTGGGTCCAACAGACACTTAAGGCGAGAATCATTTGGCATATGTTCGGAGAGATTGGTCAGTAACACTGCCACATTAAACCCTATGTCCTTGGCTGGCTCATGGAACCGGTCTACAAAATCAATGTAATTAAACATATCGTTCTCATCAGCTTCTGCGCACGAAAGGAGAAAGTCAATCTCTGACTGTGTGTACTGTTTCTGCCCTTCCATGGCCTTTTGGAACTCTTTTTTGGAGATAATCCCTTTACCATCTGGGTCATATTCTTTGAAGGTATCTGAGCTGGTTAGGTCTTTAAGTTTCAAGAACATGTCAAAGAATTTCAAGATCATTTCTACATTGGTAGATGACTCTACCAGTGTGTCAACCATCTGCTTGCCAATAGTTCCATTTACCACATTCCCTGTGAGGCAGGTTCAAAAAGACATACAAATATATAAATAAACCCAAGTCATCATGTAACTGGTCAGGTAGCTATTTTTTAGAAAACTTGTGTGCCCAATCAGTTGTCTCTTTTCTGACCATAATGGTTTGGAAATGGGTAGGAGGGAGCAGCAAGCCATAAAGACTACACCACTAGGAGCCAAGGGGGAAAGTAACAAAGGGAAGAAGGAGATGGCCACGCCAGTGCCTTTTATCTGGACTGGGGCCTGGGGAGTGGTTTATCAGATTACTGGGACACATAGGGATAAGTGGTGCCCCTCTTATCCCCTTAGACCTAGGAGGGTGCCAAACTACATGGCTGGCATACACACTGGCAGCCAGATGTACTGAAAAGCAATGGGGAGAGGGAGAGGATAGGGAAGAGCAAAGCTTGGAGGTTTTCCCCAGTTCATTCTGGCTTTCCTATTAACATAAAATGAGTTGGTTTCAGGCTTTGTCCATCAGACCATGTGCCCCTCACTCATTTTTTGCTTCTGAAAATTTGGCTTTCTAACCAAAGTCATATGGCATCAATGACCTGCTAGAAGGATAATCTGCATGATTAGTATGGTTAGTGCTCAGACCAATTACAGTTGTGTGAATGCCTAGTTATACCAAACAGCCCAACCTTCCAGGAGGGACAGAAGCATCACCACCATGTCCTGAAGGAGATCCAAGAGTTCCTTCAGCAGCTCGATCTGACTGGAATCCTAGAACAGAAACAGGAGATACCCCTGAGCTATCTGATCCCTCAGCAAAGTATAGGGCAGTGAGCAAGAAGAGCCTGCTCTGGAAAGGTTAGGTGAAGGTCGTGTCCATTGTGCCTGTGGACATTGTATCATCCACTGTTCGTAGCATCAGGGAGACTTGCTGTGGCCAGACTTATCCAAGAGAGCTCCTTTAGTTTCCCTTTTATTAGTACAATATGGCAGACATACCACTTGTTGTCCAAAGCTACTGAACAACCCAATCCACCAAAGAATCATTAGGTATTTCTACTAGTTCGTGTTGTTTTTTTTTTTATACTGAGAATGATCAGGTGAGCTTTTGGGGGAATACTACTGCAATCCAATTAAGGTATCAATGTTATAATTACCAAGTGGGTTCTCCCTTCTTTCTGGGTTAGGGTCTCCTGATTCTAGCTGGTGGTGATCTGGGTGCCACTGTCCCTTATTATAGAATTGAGGCTATTCCTCTGGATGGTTTTTGCTGCTAGTCTGTCTGGTTTTCACTTCAGCCTTGCAGACAGGGCATTGCCAAGTTAGCTCTCTGCTTTAAACTCAATGTCACAGAAGAAAAAACAACCCTTGGATGATCTGAGGTGGGCAATCTAAGGGTGAGATTTAAAAGTGCATTCTGGGCCACACTTCTTGTACAGAAACTCTCTCACAAATCCAGCTTTGTCAAGTCTCTCAGCTTTCAGAGGGACTGCCCCCCTTTGGTGTAGGTCAGAGCTACACATGGAATATAACAGGGGAGAGAATATGAAGAGCTGGAAGAGACCTCAGATCGTCTATCCTAATTCCCAATAGTTCACAGACAATGGACCCAAAAACCAGAAAGGGGGAGTGACTCCTGAAAGTCACCAGCGAAGAAGGAAGCAGAGCCAGGCTCCTGTCTCCAGAGCCTCCGCACCGCACCGGCCTGGCTGGGCTGACACAGGGGTGGACGTGTTACCGCCAAATGAGCAGCGCTCCCAAGAACTCTCTCCTCCCATAAGGCCAGAGTCAAAAGGGGAAAAATGAAAGGGTTAAATAGCACATTCCAGAAGAGACGGGACAGATGTGACAGCCTTGAAAATTTTAGATACACGTTACTTAAATTAATGCTGCAAATGTTACTCTAATCAGCCTGAAACACATCCTGAAATTCTCCCTCATGTGTTGCCATGGAGAGAGGCGATCGACAACTATATACACTCCATTTGTTTGTTCATAATAAATGCTCGGAGCGATTCTGATTCATCTTGCCAGAGAGATGGGGAGTGAGAAGGAAAGGGAGCAATGGGGAGGGAGGGGAAGCCAAGGTGAGAGAAAAGGGATATATGAATTACAGAGACATGCAGACATTTGACAGACCCTGAAGGGGCTGGTAGATTGTCAGAAACTGACACAACAGTGACAAGGAAGCAAAAAGGATGAGCATCATAAAAAGCGAATGTTGAGGCAATTATATAAAGGATAGGTTGGTGGGACACAAGGAAGGAAGCTGCATCCATGCAAAAGCCTGTCTGGGACACCCCTGGAGGCATTTGTTCCTGTCACCCAGTGAAGCCCTCAGGTTTAAAAGTGAGACCTCATCTGCATGGCTGGTCCGGCCGTTTGATCAAGCAGCCACGTGGACACGGGAATACCAAGGGGTGGGGAGTGATTTAGCATTTCACACCAATGACACAGCGGGGAAGGGCCACAGTACCTGAGAGAGTTTCATCTGCATGTTAGCAAACACATGGAGGAAGCCGACCACCGCATCCCATAGCCTGCTGTGAGCCAGGCTCTGCTGGTTCCCAATGCAAGGGCCCTATGGAGAGGAGGGTATTCTTATTTCATGGAGACTTACTTCAGCACAAGCTAAAGGGCTGCCTGGGTGGCTCCGTGGGTTAAGCATCTGCCTTTGGCTCAGGTCATGATCCCAGGGTCCTGGGATCAAGCCCAACATCAGGCTCACTCTGCCCCCACCCCCTGCTTGTGCGTTCTCTCTCCCTCTAAAATAAATAAATAAAATCTTTTAAAAAAATCACTGTTCATGTACATTTGATGTCTAATCCCTAGAAAACCCTAGATTCTTTTTAGAACAAAAAAGTTGTTGTAAGAAACTCACATTCACCAAAAAGAAGTTTCTTTTTTTACTTTGGGTTAAGTGCTGCAAGGGAAATTCTGAAGATTAGGATGGCTTCCCCAGAGAGCAAATCAAATGTTTGTCAAATCTGTTCAATGACCTCCCCAGATATTTCACATTCTGTGACACTTCAGATCAGTCACCTATTTCTATAGTTTTGTCTCTATGGTTCTTATAATCCTTGAATAAAACAAGAATCTCTCTCCCTTAAAATCTTCCAAGTTGAGTCTTAGTTTTGTGTTTATTTTAGTAAACAAATACGATTGGAGTGTGCTGGCACACTCATTAGGTAGTTTTTTTAAAAATCTGCTACGGGGGCACCTGGGTGGCTCAGTGGGTTAAGCCGCTGCCTTCAGCTCAGGTCATGATTTCAGGTCCTGGGATCGAGTCCCACATCGGGCTCTCTACTCAGCGGGGAGCCTGCTTCCCCCCCCCCCGCCCCTCTCTGCCTGCCTCTCCGCCTACTTGTGATTGCTCTGTCAAATAAATAAATAAAATCTTAAAAAAAAAAAAACCTCCTACTACGGCGCCTGGGTGGCTCAGTGGGTTAATCCGCTGCCTTCGGCTTGGGTCATGATCTCAGGGCCCTGGGATCGAGTCCCGAGTCGGGCTCTCTGCTCGGAGGGGAGCCTGTTTCCCTCTCTTTCTCTCTGTCTGCCTCTCTGCCTACTTGTGATCTCTGTCAAATAAATAAATAAAGTCTTTAAAAAAAAAAATCTCCTAAACACCCCAGAGGACTGTGATACAGCTACTGACTTCATAGCAAATTAGGCCCGAGTACATCCTTTCCATAGTCGTTAGACCACTGCAGGCAATGACCAGAGACTGTTATAAACAGAAAGAATGCTGCGAGATCTAAATATTCAACTGGAAATTCATTTTAAATTTGACTGTCATTGGACATGGTTCATGTGCTGCTAAACTCTTTCCCAAAGAGTTTATTTTCTGACAAATTCGTAGGATCTTATAGGTTCTTCATCCCAAGACTCAACATCACTTATCTCTTTATTCCTTCATTCTATCAATTCTGCACTCTACCCCTCATGCTTAGTAAGTAGCTAGGGTATGCCACACATGCTAGAAATGAAGAATTTAGATCAAATAAGAAATTTTCTGCCCACAAAAAATTTCAATCTAAGAGGGAAAGGAAAATGTAACTAGATAAATGCAAAGAGAGTGTGCCAATGCTATGAACAGAAGGACCATGAACTGTAGCTTCTCCTAGAGAGTAGTACTCTCGAAATACTCTTCTATACGTGGTTCCTATTCATGGCTCCACACTGTCAGCGCCAGGGCTGGAGGCACAGACCATAAAGGCATCCTATTATTCCATAGGGAATATGGAATATGGGGGTGTTAAAAACGTTCTGTTCTCAAGCCTGCACTCTGCAGCACGTACCTGGATGTATTCCGTAAGAGAATTGAAAATCTGCTTAGTGACTGCCAGAGCTTTGGAAAAATTGTGCTGTCCAGATTCATCAATGACGTCCTTCCCTGAATAATACCAGTAGAAATCACTGATTGACTCCTAAGAACAAACAAGGAGAGTTTAGTGTTTCTTAAACTTCCAGTCAGTGAAGCTAAAAACCCAAGGTTCAGAAAAAGTACAGGAGAATCCTACATTTCTATGACCTCCTCCTTAGGACAGAAACCTAGGCAAAACCACAGAGATACCTAATCCCTAGCATCTCTGAAGAGCATATACTCCTATAAGAAAGAGCACATAGGAGAGAGGATGGTGTTGAGCAGGACACGGGTGACCACGAGGCAGGACAACTCACTTGCAATGAAAAATGTACATTAAAGGTAATCATGATGATCATCCAACTAATTGGCACAAGAGCAGGGACCCAAGAGCTAACACTGGGAAGTGCTAGAGGTTATTCTGACCCACGGCCCTATAGGACATCTCTCCATCTTTGCAACCACCCTATGAGACAGGTGCTACCCATTCTACAGATGAGAACATTGGAACAAGGGAGGTTAAAGAGGTTGCTCCAGTAAGTGGCAGAACCAGGAGGAAGACTTAGCAGAGAGGAGAGAGAATCTTCTTTTTTTTTTTAATGTTTATATAGATTTTCCTGTCATTATTTGGATTTCATTCAAACAGTTAAATGGAGTGACTTCTCAGGCACTAAGAACTTGTAGACTCCTCCTATTCCCACTATCTTTTGTACCTCTCTTTTCTAGTGAAAATCTGTTTCCATTCACGTATTGAGGCTCTTGGGCACTGTGGTGAGGTTTTCACGGTAAAACTGAGGTAAACCGGCATTTCACCTGAGATGATTGGATACTTAACCACTCCCCCTATTTCAGTCTTCAAATACAGGTTTTTAGGTATTTGACTTCCCATAAGTGTGTGGACATAGGTTATAACGCTGTTCTTACTGGGGCTGGACAAGACCCTGGGCCTTCCCTGATCCTGTGTAACAGTCTTTAGCTTCTGGAAATGTGCATGAGCCATGCCACCATCCAAGACCCACTGACCTGCAGACGCAGGAGGTAGTCCACAGTACTGATGATGACATTTACGGTGGTGGTATTGCCCATCTGAGTCCGCAGGAAGTTCTGAAAGTCTAAGAACACCAGGGCTGTGTTAGAGCCTTTCTCATCATGCCAAGGATGCTGGGCAAGCCCTCTTGGCTAAACTCAGAAGAGACATACTGTATAAAAAGCCTTAGGAGATCACCCCGTTTGGGTCCCGGCAGGTCCTGCAGGACAGGGTTCTGCCCTGAGCCCTCCCACCCTCATGAGGCCAGAAAGAGGACTTAGTGAGCCCCGGGGATTTGACGGAGAGGGGTGGGTGTTTAAAGTCACCATCTGAAGATTTTGGAAGCCACTCAGCCTGGGTGGCACGAAATAATACCAGCCCTGAAGTTCAAGTCAGTTTTCCAATGAACTTTTTTTTAAATTGAGGAATGGATTAACTGTTGTCCTTGAGTCAGCAGCTGGTTGTATGAAATGTGGCATCCTGAGCTGAATCATAATTTGGCACCTGAATGTTGTTTTCCTTAGACAAATCAATCTGTTCCACTTACCACTGTTATGTCCTTCACAAAGTAACTGCAGGAACCGAAAGAGATCGCGTGTAAACTCGTCATTCTGGAGTACTTTTTCACCTTGAAAACAGAATACTGGTGAGCATTTGTTTGGCTTCTCAACCAAGAACACTTTCCAAGGTAAACGACTGCAAAAGTGACAAAGGGCCTGCGTCAGAACAGTTCGGAAAGGGAACTTTAAATGAAGGGGGAAGAACCCCAGTGACCTGGAACCGAGGCTACAGAACACAATGACCAACCAAGCTAAAGTAGGGAGCCCCGGGATGCATTTGTCAGGAAAACAGCTAGGCTGCTGGCAGTAACGGCTCGCGGTCCAGAACCCATGCTTTACAGATGGAAAACGCTTCTTTAGTTAAGCATCAAAATGCTGAGTTAAGCTTCACATGCAATTACCAAGCCTAAAAAATGTGTCTACACCGCAGCAATTAAATAAGGTCCCTCAGGACTCACATGCATGGTAGACAACTGGGGCCAGACTCTCAGACTTACCACGCTCACGAACAATGACTGGTGATAAGAGAAAAACAGAAGAATGCAAAGTAAGAAAAACCATAAACACCATGATAAACTGTGTTTAGTTAAGGCTGGCTCTGTGATCACATCCAGCCTTTATCAAAGCTACAGATGGGAAGAGTTTGCAGAAATTGGGCAAGTCCTTGCAGACTAAGAAGCACTGAGTAGGGCCTTTAACCAGAAATAGTTAATTATGGTTATCAGGAAGAGAACGGCCTCCACATTTATCAGTTACTTACGTGTTCCTTCCTCAGTAACCATCCCCAGGCCTTCTGCTTTATTCTGCCTTTCAAATGCATTCAAATCAAGGACACTTGTAAGAGACGAGAGAAAACAAGGTTCAGGGCTATGCACGCTGGGAAAATGGATTTCTAATGTCAGTGCATCTATTGACTAAGAATATCTTGTCCTTGGGTTATCATAAATGGTCTAACACAGTGCCGTGTGGCTCAAAGCCTAGCAGTTCCCTGGGTTTGTGTCCAAGGATGCCTATAGCTCTCAGGCATGCACTGAGAGGGGTCAGAAGAACTTATAACGACTGTCCTTATTTGTCCAGTTTGAGTTCTTTCTTATGCATGAAGATTTAGAAAGGTTTCCCAAATAAAGAAGGAATAATCTGTTTCTGCGATTTCCCTAAAGAAAGTCTACTTTAAACTGCACAAATTAATGCTCCCCTCCCACATTTACCTATTTTCTCCTTGAATCATAAGGAACTGTGGTTTTAGGGCTTGGGAAGAATACTCATGGAAAGTGTTGCAGAGTTCAGAGTTCAAAGGGCCCCACCCTTTTAGAATTCTTGTGTTATTCAGAAGCCCACAGTAGCAGAGGTTAAGCTTTCTGGAGGTAATGGTGTCCCTGAACCTGTAACAAGCTAGCCTTTTTTTTTGGTCTCCACTTTCTGTGAACTTCCCAATCACAGCCACCCCCAAATCCTATCTAGTACAACCACAGAGCTTGATAAGGAGGACAATGTATAACCATACTATTTCCAACTGGGGCTCATTCTGTTTCTCTAACAGATTCTCCTTCCCCAATCTGAAAGGCTTTATAGACCATAACATGAGGTCTCACAAAAATATAGCTGCTAGGGCAGCTTATGGCTGAATCCATTAAGATTCTGTGAAACTTTGCCCTCCCTGTACCACCAGGCAAAGGAAATGACCACTGGATTGGAAAGATGTCAGGGAAAAACCCCAAGCATTTCTTTTCCCCTTTTAGGGAGCCACATATCTTCTGCAAGTTAGATGATTTTTAAAGAGAAAACAGTGAAAATTCCTATTGCCATATTGTTGTTTTTTCCCAGATACTGGTGTAGAAAAGTTCTTCTCAATAACACAAAACCATCTTTCTATTTTAGCTTTGTTGTCAAGGGAAGAGAGCGGGGAAGTAGGACCTTTGGACAAAGAGGAGCAGTTCTGATTCAGGAGACTAACTGGGGGAACAGATGTTTCTGATCCTGACTCCATTCCAAAACACCCATTTCAAATGTTTTAATTTCTTTAATGTTTTGATATTTTACCAATTTGTATTATTTTATAATCAACAAAAATCATGAAATATCTTAAAACTTCTGTTAGTTTACTCACTTGGCCTCTAAGGGTATGTCACCGGTCCCTCTAAGCCATAATTACGAATGAGTTTAAT
Source organism: Taxidea taxus jeffersonii (assembly GCA_003697995.1). Lineage (NCBI taxonomy): Eukaryota > Metazoa > Chordata > Mammalia > Carnivora > Mustelidae > Taxidea > Taxidea taxus. The sequence goes on along the minus strand of ML098473.1, from coordinate 4,037 downwards.
AATATGAAGTATTAGAGACTACTAAGAGAACACTTAGAAATTTAATTGAGAATTTCATGGGCAACATGGAACTGAACTGCCTTGAGTTTTGTCATTCTGAGTCCACATGTACTATCTTACCTTCAGTGAGTCAGGCCTGGCAATATTACATTTTCTCTTCTTGAGAGTGGTAATAAATGAGTTGGTTGTTGGTGCAGGAAAAAAATAGAGCTCAGAAAAAGGGATTGTACTGCAGCTCAAATATGTTCCCTCTCACCCCAGGGTACATACAATATTTACTCCATCAAACAAGGTTAGCAAAATTATGAAGTCCACCAAAGGAAAATTATGTCCACCCTGCAAATTTTTAAGTGGAAAATGTAATAACTCTATTAAGGATATTAATTAGAGGCAAATTAGCTAGATAATTGTAACTCTGATTTCTTTCAGAACAAGTTACAGACTATTCAAAATACATATGAATCTTAGAGAGTAAGCCGATGCTTAGAAAGACTGCCGGCTTGTTTCCAAAATGAGTAGGTATGGTAACCTTAAACAACTTTTGGCTCTGCATCGTTCATTTGTCAGGGGGTCAGCCATAAGAGGAGGCTGATAGACGTGGTAATGAAAGTAGAAGTTCAATGCTTTTTTAGGGTATGGCAAAATGTTCCCATGTTAGGGTGTACCTCTGCTGAAATGCGTGTGTCAAAATTTGTACCAACCAAATACATTATCAGGCTCAAAGAACGGTTAAGGATGAAGATTAACAGAGGGCCTAATGGGTCTAATGAAAACATAGCCTTGAGTCATACTGAGGCATTCCTCTGCTTTTCCATTCTTTTCTGGTTTGGCTTTTATGAGCATATGTGTTAGAACAAACACTCAGGTCTGAGGAAAATGACATACCAAAGAAAAGAAGGTAAAGGTGATTAAAAAAACCAAACTAGGTGTGTGTGTGTGTGTGTGTGTGATTAAAAAAACCAAACTAGGTGTGTGTGTGTGTGTGTGTGTGTGTGTGTGTGTGTGTCTAATGGAGATTACATTTCCCCTTCTGTATGCTACTTGAATGTAATCCTGAAGGCTGGAGGAATAATACCAATCTTCTTAGCTTTCTAAAGCAGGTAAGCCCTTCCTCAGTAATTCCATGATCAGCTAGTTTATTTTGTGGTCCCACCCATACCCCATTCCTCTTCCTTCTGAACAGAAAAAAATGCTACAGGTGGTTTTCCCATATTTACCTGCAAGACTGCATAAGACCAGAAAGGCTTTGGAAGAATCCAGCATCCTTTTTCTCTTTTAGGTAATCTAGCATTTTCTACAAGGGAGACATATTTCAAAAGGAAAAGTGATGTAAATTACACCACAAGTACTGACCCTCCCAACTGCAATGGAGAAATGTCAAGTCCCAGTCACATGGAGTCATGTCCAGGGTGGTGGTTTGTAAAGTTGGGTAAGCGTTAGAACCACCTGTGGCTTTCAACATTCCATGTGCCTGAGCCCCACCCACCCTCTTCCTATGGGACCAGAGTCTCTTCGGGTCGATATTTTATTTTATAAAGGTCCACTGGTATTTCTGGTCAGAGCAGTGCAGTAGATCATTGACATTCATAGATTTACTGTTTGAAGGCTCTCCCACTTGGGAATAAGCACCAGGACTATGATCTAGTAAAATGTTCCTGGAGTATCATCTGAAAAACTCATGAGCTGAGTTTGGCACTGGAGCAAAGGAGCTTAGCCAGTAAAAAGCCTAGTTGAAAGCTCAGTATCTTACAATCAGACTTTGTTTTCTCTGTTCTCTGTTATTGGGAAGGCAGGAACGTTGTCTGACATCATAAAAATATTAAAAAAACGTCCTGCAAGAAAATCAACTGATTGGGTGGTGATGGAAGAGAGCAAAGTGAAGGGTGTCCTTTCATGACAAATTCGTTTGGGATGAATTAAAGGCTGGGACAGATTATATGTAATAATGGTATCTATAAATTTGGAGGTTCTCACGGGCCCTGTGCTATAACCCTCACAAATGCCACGAATCTTTCAAATGTCAGCTTCCTGTGCACACAGAGGCTTTCAGCCAGAGCCTGGAGTGCGCTGGGGACACCAGAATATTCCTGGCTCCTGCAGCCAGCTTTAACTCAGACTGCTGCCTGAATTCCCTGGGCCCAGAGCTCCACACTAGGCTTCTGTGTGTTGCCTCAGTGAATGCCTGCAGGCAGGGGCATTTTGCTGCATTATTAGGTGCTATGCCCTCCATCCCAGAACAGAGCCTGCCCTCAGTGCAGAGTCAGCTATCCCAACGCCGTGACTGAATGAATGAACAAATGAACCAATCAAGAGACAACAGGTGTTTGGGGCTATGAACTCCACTTAACTGGTTGGGCTCCTTGCTCACGGTATGACAGCTAACACATCAAGTGGTTAAAATACAAACCTAAGGCTTAGTAAATGTCCCCTAGAGCCTCTCTATGCAAAAAATCATCCAACGATGAAAAAAACTAAATGTTTTTCGCTTTGAACCCGGGGTAAACCCTCTCTGTTGAGTACACATTTGTCTATAAACTCCCGGGTCTGGCTTTATCTGTGTTCCTGGCTACTCTGATGTAATTGACCACTAAGGACAAACACCAGCAGGGGTGCTCTGGGGGGGGTCCCCCCACTCAGCAGAGCCAACACTCTTCCCCAGAGCATGACAGTTGTCCAGTGGGCATACCCCGAGAAGTCTGCATGACCCAGTGGGAGTCCCCTGTACCTGCTGCACGCCGGTGTTGCCCCCATTCAGAATGGCGATGCCCAGCTTCAGAGTCTCAACCACCATGGGGCTCATCTCACCTGCCATGGTGAAGATTCGATTGAATCGCCAAGGAAATGGAGGGTAAATCACATCTACAGGGCTTTATCAGGACTCTTTAATAATGACTTCATGTCACAGCATGCTGTGTCTCTGTGGGAGCGACGGGGGCCTACCACAAAGTCACGGAATTACCTTTGCTGGCACTTATCATCTGAAGGACCATCTCTGCAGCTCCCCGCTCATGCAGCCGTGCTTGCTGGTAGAGGGTTTTCTGCTTTTCCATCTCTTTCTCCTGGAAGAAAAAAAATAAACAAAGCAGGGAAAAATTTGTTTATCCTTAGGCCATTTGCCATGCTAAGGTAAACCGAGAGAATCTTTACTTGCACACATAATTTTGGATAAGGGAGTCTTCTGAATTTGATTTCCAGACACTACATCAGCTTTCCAAAACTGTCCATCCACAAACTGCTCATAGTTTGGTGATGACTTTTCTACTTTTCGCACTGGTAGGAAACGTAGCTCATTCTCCTGTAATACTCTCATTCTAAGAAGTGACCCCAGATTAAAATGGGTTTGTTTTCTATGTTCCATCATACAGGGAAGGCTGCTGAGGGCTCAAATGAAGCCTATCTGCCCTAATGTAGAAAACGCCCATTTATCTAGAATGCTCAGATCACTGTTAACAGAGACTCTTTTGGATATGGAACACTAAGTGCCAAGGCCTTCCAGAACTGTAACTTTATTTACTCTCACTGTTACATACTTTGTCTATGACAAGAGTTATCAGTAAATTAATATGGTTTTATCTTGGGAAATTCCATGTCCCACACTGCCTCAAAATCAAAATTGCGACTAATGAATTTACAGAATAGGAATGCAAAACCATCTCAATGTTTCCGTTGCTTTGAGTTTCCATTTTTGGATCTTTGAATTTGTTCTTCTCTGGCCCCTGTTACTACCATATTTGGGGAGGACTGCAAAATTTCCCAGAAGACCCAACCTGTGAGGGGGGTTTGCTGACAGACTGGCTGCCTGTGACCTTTCATTAGGCCAGTAGACCGACAAGAGAAATGTGGCTAATGCGTGTGCCTCATGCGCACAGACTCTTGTTTTTGCCGCCAGATACATGTGGTGGATGAGGCGCATGGTTCATGTCAGCACCCGCCTCTGAGGGCCTGCCAGTTGGTTTTGGCTTTGGCAGATGGCCCAGTCTTCAATCTTCATAAAAACTTACTTCGAATGTTTTCTCCTTGTCTTCCTCCTCTTCTTC
>RCUC01114271.1:0-10257 GCA_003697995.1 Taxidea taxus jeffersonii | reverse complement strand
GCTGCTGTCTGGAGAACTGGTTGGAAAGGGTAAGAGTGAATGAATGAAGAGAGATGGGTCTGAGAACCTGAGCGCCTGGGAACAGAGGAGAGAGGATGACCCGCTTTGGGGGCATGAAGTAGGCAAGGTGGGAGAAGGCAGGGTGGATGGCGGGTGCTGCCAGGCGAAGAGGGAGAGCTGTCTCCGAGGGGAACAGGAGCCACTGTGAGCAAAGAGCTGGCCCTGAGAAGCCCCCTGATGTGCTGATGGAACCTTACAAATTATGAAGCACAGGTACCAATCCTCCTGAGGCCCTCACGGTAAATGTCTTGTTTCTTGGCACTTCTCAGTGACATGTCTTGGTCCTTCTAAATAAAATGCAATCCGTTTGGAAACCCTGTTTGCCAAAGTTGCAAAGATCCAATACCAGCCATGGTTTGGTGGTCTCTTCCCCTGCCTGGGGCCATCCAAGGACTCCAGACTCAGCTACCTAGGATCTGGCAGGCAAGGCCCCACTTCTCACATGGGGTGTCCCATGCTAGGGGTCTGGGTTCGGAATGAAGAGACTCATTTGAAGATAGATTCTCTAGGCCCAGATGGGCCACAGGAGTGTGGTCAGTGCTGCCAAAGACAGGATATCCCAACATTCCTGCCACCCAAGACCAGCCACGTCTTGGTTCTGAGTCTCTCCCATGTGGAAAACTGCCATTTTCCCCCAAGCCCAGCTTCTCATGTTGGGCCCTCCACTCTTCCTCCTTCAGGTGGGGAGAGCCCATCCTCTCCGCACCTGAGCTAGCCAGTGCAGTCCTGCCAACGGGCCTCCATGTTCATAAGCAAAGCTTCTCTGAGATCTTCCTGGAAACCAGCCAAGCCAATCATTTCTTCCTCTGGGATTAAGGTGAGTCACAGATCTGACCTCTGCATTCCAGGGGACACTCTGACATTCTGCAGTGTTGACAGCCATGGAAAGCAGACCCCGGGAACACGTTTAAGCAAATCATTCTGCGGCACGGCCCGCAGGCTATAGTGTGGCGAGGCCCAGTTTCCCCCTCAGTGGAAGGAAGGGACGGATGCCTTAACTTGCCTCTGAGGGCCCCTCCAGCCCTGCTCCTCGGAGAGTCCAGGTGAAGAGAGCCAAATTCAGCCACAGCCGCATCAGTGTCGAGGGAGCCCCCTTCCCAGGCCTGCAGGCAGGACCTGACCGACAGTCCCGCCCGCTACTCCCAGAACAGCAGACAGCCACCGCCCAGGGAGACTACAAAGGCTGCCTTTGCATACCTCCCCACATGTGCTTCTAAAACAAGACCCAACATGCTCTTCACAGCCACTGGGTTGCCCCAGCAAGTCACCCGGTGGGTGCCAATGAAACCTGAAGGATCCTGGCCCTTCAGGACCTGAATCTGGCCAGAAGCCAAGGGCTGATCTGGATCATGGATGAAAGGGGTGGGTTTTAAGACCCTAGGGGCTCTAGGTCACCTGGCTTTGAACTGGTGGGAGCCAGGACAGCACATGGCTTCACCAAAGCCGGGTGAAGTTTCCCAGTTAGAGTTCTGCTCTGGCTTTCCAGCCAAGCCTCATTGCTAAGACTGACTCATAGGGCCCTGCGTGGGCTCTGAGGTTCCGAGCGGCCTCTACATTTACAGCCCAAGGTGTCTCTCGTCTCTTGACCTCCCATCTGTCACTGTCACCCCACTCTAGGGGACTGCTTTCTCCTGTATATGCTCCCACTCCATCCTCAACCAGAAGTCATAGCCTTCCCTTCCTGCAGCCGCCTGGGGCCAGGGTCTGGGGCAGGGGTGGGTACCAGGGCAGTGCCAGCAGGCTCAGACTCTGTCTTGGGACCAAAGAACAACTCCTCACTTATTGAGCATCTCCATGTGTCTGATGATCAATAAGAGAATGGCCACGTAGGTCTCATGGAATCCCCATTTCACCAAGGAGGACTCCCAGGCTCAGTGGGGGGAGACCCACAGTCAGAAATCAACTCGGGCCTGTCTGGACCCAAAGACCACGCCCTCTCTCTACCACACACCCTGTCCTCTCTTCGTCCCTACCACTGAACTTGAACCTTGGTGGGGCTTCTCATTTGTACCCTCTTCAGGTGGGACAGGAGGGGTGGAAGGAGCTGGAGTTTGTGCGTCTCTTCACCCAGGTTGGCTAGGTTCTGACAAAATCCCGAAGGTTTAAGCTCTGGTCAAGCAGTTTCTCCCAGCTTGTTGAGAACCAAGTGCTATGGAGGATTTCAACACAGTTCCTTTCCCCATCCTTCTGCCATACGCATGAGGGGATTTTTTCTCTGACAGTCCCCGTGAGAACCTGGCAGAGTATCTGGAGGTAAAACTCACAAAAGCCTTGGGAACCCCCATAATGGGGTCCCCCTGGGGTTTTAAATTCTCAGACTTGTCCTCATGGAGCCCTCAGCAGTCCAGTCAGGTTTCCTGCTCTGGCACTGGTCCCTGCCCTGGGTTCTGCTCTGCTGAGTGATTCCCAGTATCCAGCCTGCCTGGCTCCTCATGTGGGGGGCAGCAATTTGCCTTGTGACCTTGCTTCTTCGACAGACCAAAAAAGAGTCATTGATTTTTAGTTTGTTCAGTGGTTTGCTTGTTGTTGATGGAGTGGTGACTTGTAAGCTCCTTACACGCTGGACCGGAGACAGGAAGCCCTTCCTTCCAAGGCCTGCCTGCCTGCCAGCAATTTCCCTGACTCACAGACAGGCCCATGCAGGTGACTCTCTGGGGCCCCAAAGGCAGGAAGTGAAGCACATACACTGGGGAGATTACATCTGACTGGGGACGTGGACCAGCAGGTGGCATAGGGAACCAGAGCCATCCCCACTTCTTTCTCCTCTCGGTCTTTTGGCCTCACTGCCTTCCTGCTGGAGGCACCACTGAGTTCTAGGACATGCGCATGCTCAGTCTAATGCACTCGCCCAGCCCACCAGCTCACCTGGGGACCCTCCTAACTGTCCTCGTGAACTCCAGAATAACTCTGGCATCGTGGCCCCCAGTCTAGTGTGGGGCTTTCTGAAACACTGTCATGGAACACAGAAGGTCTGGCACACAGAAGGTCTGCAATGAATGTTTGTGGCAGAAAGGAGTTCATGGCACCATGTTCCCTTCCTTCAGTGGGTGTGGGTCCCACTGTAACTAAATATGCATTGGGATGCTGTGTATAACGTCCATCTTATCACTCACCCTCTAGGCCATGAGGATTCATTTTCTCATACTGTATTCCCTACACTTAGCACAATGTGGCATGCAGTAGGTGCTCAATAAATATTCGAGTGGCCGAAAGGATGATGAGGTATGAGGGAGTCCCTCAGCCAGCAGAGGATTCAGATGTGTGCAGGAGGCCACGTCATACACGCAGCAGCAGGGGTGAGGAAGCACCGACCTAGGGGGATGAACTCACTGGGTTTCCAGGGAGACCTTCAGGAAGACAATCCTGCACCTGGAGGACGAGTTCCTTGTGGATTATGCCAAGGCATGTTTTTTAGTGGGTGCCCTGGGGTGGCAGGGAAAGGAGGCATTTAGTAGCTCATGTCAAAGGGAGGCAGCAGGGCAGCGGGCAGGACAGTGGGAGGACCAGACACCTGGCTTGTCCAGACCAGACACCCAGAAACCAGTCAGCTTTCCCGGTAGTTCCTGATTCACAGACAGCTTCTAAGCAGGGGGCAGAAACAAGCCCTCTGGCTCCGGATCTGGGGCTCCATGTTGGTGGGGAAGGTTGGGATGCTGGACAGCAAGCTCTAGGAAGCTAAGCAGGATGATGGAGGCTTGTGGAGCTCTAAGTGAGGTGAGGGTGAGGATCCGGGCCGGGGAGGCTGATGTCAGGAACAGGTCCTCCCCAGGTGGTCATCCCAGAGGAGGGGACGGAGGACAGGCCCTTACAGAGCTCACCTTAGACTTCTACCATCCCCTGGATGGAGCCCCATGCTGGGAACTGGAAAGGTTCTAGCTCTTCTCAATTGTGTGACCTCAGATTTGTCATGGGAACCCCAGAAGGTCAGAGCAGAAAGTACCCATAGGCTTACTGTACAGGTGGGAGGATAGGACCCGAGTGGGTAAGACAATGTCCAGGGTGCCACAGAAGACCAGTAGGTATCTGAACTTGTGGCCGGATATACCAGGCCTCCAGAGCCACCATTTACTATCTTTTAGAGGTGGATTTAACCTCTCTGAGCCTCAGTGTACTCATCTATAAAATGGGGATAATAACATCTACCTCTGAGGGGTGTCATGAGGATAAAACAGAGATCATCCCTCCATTCAATAAATATTTATTGAGGGCCATGGTAGACCATGCTAGTTATCCTCCCCCTCCTGGAAACAGAACCCAAGCTTTTAGCAGGGAATACCTAGAAGAGAATACATCCTTCCCATTTCCTTTGCATATAGTAATGGGACTTAGGAATATAAGTGAAAATGGTCCATGCTACTCCTGGGAAGCATCCTTACAATGAGGAAGCAGGGTCAGCATCCCTCCCCTTGCTGGCTGGAATTTGACAGGGATGGCTAGAACAGCCATCATGAACCATGAATGACATCAGAGCCAAGGGCAGACACCTGGGGTCCTGATCATCATGGGATCCCCTGTTCCATAGTCACAGGGTGAGCAATTGTTCTCCTTACCTTTGGACCTTGTTTAATGAGGCAAAAATAAATGTGTATTTCTGTATGTCATTGCTGCCACACCAAATCCTAGTTGATACAAGAGCCATGCATGTACTGGGGATGACATGGAGAACCAAACCAGATGCAGCCTCTAGCCTCCTGAAGCTTCTGGTCGGTGGAGGCAAGAAATAATTAGAAAAGCAGGTACAGAAGTGAAAAATTACGAATATGCCAGGGGGTAAACAGCACAGGGACTTGACCTCATTGGGGCACGTAAGAATCCTGAGGAAGCCACATGTGACCAGCAGTCTGACGGGTGAGAGGATTTCCTGGGAGGCGGAGAGGTGAAGCCTGGTCTAGGGAAAGAAATAGCCTTAGTAGGAGGGACGGTGGCAGAAAGGAACAGTAGAAGAGGGCCAGGAAGGACATGGCCAAGCTGGGACCGCATGGTGGAGGCAAGGCGGGGGCCAGAGCAACGGGCCATGGCAAGTTCAGTCTTGTCCTGTTGTCCATCGTAGACATTAAAGCACAGAAAGTGCCCAGCACAGTGCCAACTCACAATTAGTGCTTACTCTGTGGTTCTTGCCATTGTTTTGATAACAAAAAATCATATTTGCTGTTTAAAACCACAGATATCAGCATGTCCATTCTAGCAACAAGATGGAAACAACCTGAGTGCCCACTGGTGGAAGAAAGGATAAAGAGAACGCGTAAATAGATACAGTGCAGTGTGACTCAGCTGTGGCTCTCTGCCATTTGCAACAACACGGATGGATCTTGAAGACACGACACTAAGTAAGATAAGTCACACAGAGAAGGACAGATACTGTATGATCTCACTTATACGTGTAATCTAAAGAAAATAAAAGCCAAACTCGTAGAGACGAACAGATTAGTGGTTGCCAAAGGCAGGGAGTGGGGGTCGGGGGTGACGTGGGTGAAGGTCAAAAGGCATTGGAAAGAAAAAAGTGTTTTCCAGAGCACCAGGACTATAACCAACAGAGGGGCCACAACAGAAAAGAAGCTGTCAGTGTTGGTGAGGATGTGGAGCCACTGGAACTCTGCATCATAAACTGATGGCAGGAGTATGAACTGTTGAACCGCTAGGGAAGGCGGCGAACAGATCCCCTATTCCAGATCCCCTGGCCCAGCTCTTTCACTCCCAATAACAGCCCCAGACTGGAAACCACCCAACACCCATCAGGAGTCAAATAGATCAAGTGGGAGATAGTCACATAACGAAACGCCACCCAGCATTGAAAACTAAGGAATGCACGGCCCACAGCATCATGAGCCTCACCAAGAGCAGTGAGGTGAGGAGGACAGACACAGAGGAGCACATGAGGTGAGACTGCCCCGATGGGAAGAACAGAGCCAGGCAATGTCAGGACAGCAGTTAGGGTTAGGGTTAGGGGTCAGGAGCAGGGTTTATGAGTACTGGCTCTCTTCTATCTTTTGGTCAATGTGCTAGTAACATAAATTCACCATATTATGCATTCATTATAAATTATGAATTCCTCAAATGATGCACATAGGACATGTGTCCTCTTCCCTCTGTATGACCCATTTATAATACAAACAGTTGAATAAAATGCAGCAGCCTCCAGCAGGGAGCAACTTCCATTGAACCAGCGGCTGGGCTGTGCGTAGTGCATTTCGAGAAGTTTGGATGGTGAATGGGAGAACAGGACCTGGGGGGAGCCCCTGGCCAACAGAGTAAGGGAGTATTCAGATGGCGTGCTCTGAAACAGCAGGGTGCAGGGCACGGAAAGGAGGGAAGTGGAGGCAGTGCAGAGGAGGAGCAGGGAGAGGCCCTGAGAAGGCCCTCGGTTATTTTACAGGGTTGGTGAAAAATTTAGTGTGCAGTCCACAGTGCGACCTTCTGTCCTGACGCAGCAGATGAGCCTTCCTTCACTCGTGAATGTGGGTGAGGTTGGCTGTTTTTAAGAAACCGGACACTGACCAAGGTGCTGAGCTTCAAGGATCCCCAAGGTGCAGAATAAACAGCAAATTCAGAAGAAAGAGCCAGGGCCAAGACCAACTGTGAGATAGAGAGGCCTCTGGGAATCTGCCCAAACCGTGGGAAGAACTTTGGACTCCTCAGAGCAGAGTGGAGTTCCAGGCTTGTCTGGACCCCAGAGACGAGATGACCCCTCCCCGACAGTAGGTGACACAGCTTTGAGCTGCTTCTCTTGAGTGACAGGTGTTGGAGGCGATTCAACAAGGACTTGGGAGAAACTTGAAAAGCCCCAAGACAAGGCAACGGGATGTTTTGGTCCTCTCAGTGCTTCAAAGTCACCCACCTGCCGCTGGCCAGACCCCTGCCCTTGCCACCAAGGGTGCAGCTGTCCCAGGTGAAACGGAGGCCCAAGATGAGGCTGCAGTTGGAAGCTCAGGCCCTTCTTCAGGCCCTGGGGCAAAATTTCACTGGTGTTTGAGAAGAACCCAGGTTGCAACAGGAGACTGAGACACCCCTGCCCTTCTGAGCACTCATTTAGCAAGAAGGTACCCAGACCCCCTTGCATCCCACCCCTAGACAGCTGGCTGATGGCTGCCCTGGTTGGTGTTTGCCCGATGTGCCTTGGAGTTTCTTTCCTTCTGTCTCTTCTCTCCTTCTTTCCTTCCTCCTTTCCTTCCTTCCTTCCTTCCTTTTCTTTTTTTTTAAAATAAATTTATTTCAGAGAGAGACAGTAGAGGTAGGCAGACCAGCGGGCAGAGGGAGAGGGAAAAGCACGCTCTCCACTGAGCAGGGAGCCCAATGCAGGGCTCGATCCCAGGACACCGGGATCATGCCCTGAGCCGAAGGCAGACGCTTAACAACTGAGCCACCCAGGTGCCCCCTTCTTTTCTTTCTTTTCCTTCTCTTTCCTTTCTTTCTTCCCTCCTTCCTTCTCTCTTTCCTTCCTCTCTCCCTGTCTCTCTCCCCACTCTGCCTCCTTTGTTCCCTCCCACCCTTTTTTCTTCAAATTTAAAATTTTTATCATAATAAATAACAAAAATTACCCAAAAGAATAAAGGAGAAAATAAAGACGTCTAAACTCCCACACTTTCTGAGATAATTACCGTTTTAGGGACAATCTTTTTGTTTTGAAAACAGGCATGTTTTAAAATAAACCCTTTAATTAATTAACTGATTGATTGATTTAATTAATTCATCGATTAATTTAATTAATTGATTGATTAATTAAATGTAGGTGCCACAGCCAGCATGGAGCCCATTGCAGGACTTGAACTCATGACCCTGAGATCAAGACCTGAGTCAAAATGAAGAGGTGGATGCTTATCTGACTGAGCCACCCAGGTGCCCCCAAACTTTTTATTTTAGAATAGATTTGTATTTGCAGAAAATGTGCAGAGAGTACAGACAGCCCCCCATAAACTCCCCTTAGTGTGGATTGCTATAAACAAAAATACCACAGATGGGGCGATTTAAACAGCAACACTTCTCTTCTCACGGTGCTGGGGGCAGATCAAGGGGGCCAGCAGTTCCAGTGACTGGTGACAACATGCTTCCTGGTTTGCAAATGGCCACCCTCCCCTTGTATCCTCACTCAGCAGAGAGAAGGCAGCCTGACAAAGCTGTGTCTCTTCTTATCCAGAAATTCACCCCATTTCTGAGGGCCCTTCCCTCATGGCCGACTTACCTCCCAAGGCCCCATCTCCCGACGCCATCACATTGGGGCTTAGGACGTCAATGGAGGAATTTGGGGGCTAGACGGAACATTCAGTCTCTGACACCTCACAAGCAATTTCTCCTATTATCATTAACATCTCAGGTGTGTGTAATATATGTATTACAACCAATGAACCAATACTGACACATTATTATTAGCCAAGTCCATACTTGACTCAGATTTCTTTAGTTTTACCCAATGTCCTGTTCCCGGTCGAGGAGCCCCCCAAGGGCATCACTACTTTTAGTCATTATGTCCTAGGCTCCTCTTGGCCTGTGTCAGTTTCTCAGACTTCCCTTGTTTTGGATGACCTTGAAAGTTTTGAGAATTGGTCATATATTTTACACAATGTCCCTCAACTGGGATTGGCCCATTGTTTTCCTCACAATTCGACTGAGGCTACGAGGCAGGTTTGGGCCCCCTGGGAAGGTGTGGCCTCTTGTATGTGGGGGAAATGCAAGGCCTGATCCTTCCCTTAAGCAGAGGGGCTGGTCTGGCCTCTACAGACTCTCCTGGCATGAGGTTGATTTCCTCAGCCGGCGACGATGAGGAAAGAGGATGCAGCCAGACTGGGGGTCCCCCAAAGGTACTGTCCACCCCCAGGCTTCCTTCCTAAAGGATTCCAGCTCATGGTCTGAAGTTGATTATTAAAAACTATGACTAGCATGTCTGCAACCCTTCAGAGTTTACAGAAGACGATTATTCATAACAAAATGAGTCACTAGAAGAGCTGCTCCAGGGCCACGCTATTGCTAGAGGCCCTGGAGGGGCCTGACCTCATGTCCATTTCACAGATGGGAAACAGCTTCACTGAGGTTAAGTGGCCTGCCCAGTCACAAGGTTGAGAAGTGAGAAAACAGAGTGGCAAACCCAGCTCTGCCCTGTGTTTCAGCGCCCTCTATTACCCTGTCATTGACCTGCCCTGATGTACAACCCTGCTCTCATGAAGGGGAAGAATAGAGACTCACAGAGGAGAGGCACCTCAGTGCTCAGAGGCCCAGCCTGTCATCACCCAACAGAACTGGGAACAAAGCCCAGGTGCCCTGATATGCCCAGGGCCAGCCTGGGGGCAGGGCTGGTACTGGGGCCCTGGGGTGCAGCCTGGGGGAGCACTTCGCAAGCCGCCCAGCCTGGTGGAATTTCAATGGGAAGGTGCGTGTACAGAGTCTTGCCAGGCTTTGGGCTCTGTGGGGTTGGCGTCTGGTGCCGGGTTGCCCCCAGACCTCTGCAGAAGTACAGGGTCCAGAAAGGACTTCCAGGAGAGCCACTCGCTGGATGCTAGACAGCTGGGGGGCTCCAGTCCTCAGGGGTTCCTTGGCACAGTCCCAAGCCTGGCCTAAGACAGTTGCTTGCAGGACAGAGAAGGAAGGAATACGTCAGTCCAGAGCACCCCCCCCCCCCATCCCTGGGGCTGAAAAGCCATCTGTACTGGCCCTGGGTGGCACCAATCTTGCCTTTCTCCCATAGCTGGGACACTCACTTCCCACTCCCGGAGCACCTCCCTTCTCCTTTTGGACCTCTTATCTCTTAACATACAAGTTTCCCTTCGAGGGAACAAAAACCTCCACCCTTTGGCTGCAGTTCAACTTTCTGGGCCACACAGAACAGAAGGACTTTCTTCACTTCTCTTCATGTTCAGCTGAGTGGCCCCACTGCACCCCCAAACAGCCTCTGCTTCATCTCCAGCCCCACTTCCCCCGGGGCCCTGCCCTCCCATCCCAACTCCCCCCTCACCTTCTTCTTCCCCATCCTGCCTGTGATGGGTTGAGTTGTGTCCCCCCAAATCTATATGTTGACATCTTAACCCCCAGTACCTCAGAATGTGACCTTGCTTGGAAACAGGGTCATCACAGATGTAATGAGGCCGTAAAGTGTGTCCTAATCCAGTATGGCTGGTGTCCTTATCAAAAGGGGAAATTTGGACACAGATATAGACATGCACAGAGGGAAGATGATGTGAAGACACAGGGAGAAGATGGCCATCTGTGAAC
>RCUC01114270.1:0-21993 GCA_003697995.1 Taxidea taxus jeffersonii | reverse complement strand
GCCAGAATAGACCTGGGTTTTTTGGATTTTTGGGTGGAGCACGTTCAGTCTGTGTTCGTGTCCAGCAGCTGGATTGGTGGCAATGGCATAGCATGGATTGAGGAGCCGGCTTCTGTGGGATCAACTCCTGCTTCCCAGCTGTGCCCCTGGGTAATGTCGTTTAATCTCTCCGTGGTCCCTTCTGTGAAGAGGGGTGTGCCTGGTTGCCACGTTGTTGTGAAGGCTTTTTGAGGTGATATAGGAAAAGTGCTTAGAGGGGGGCTTGGCACACAGGAAGGACTCAGTACCAGTCAGCTCAGCTCTGTTGCCCTGGGGATCACTCCTAGTCCTCTGCCATGTCCCAGGCCCTCCCCTCCAAGGCCTCTCGCCCTCCCCACTCAGGGACACTTCATAATGCCCAGTAGCACTCACTGATTTGATGGCCACATAAAGGATTTTCCGTTCCAAGGAGTTCATCAGGTTTTGGAACAGGGTCTCAGGGTAGAGGCCAGATCTCAGAGCCCTTTATGTTTTGGGGGCAGGGGTCAGCCTCCTGCTGGGTCCTTGCCTGTGGCATTGCATTTTCTGCACTCAGTGGGGGCAGGTTCTGGGGTTTAGGAAGGTTGGGGAAGGAGGGCAGGCTCGGAGAGGAACACAGCCAACTCCTTCCTACTCGTCATCCTGTCATGGGTCCCCTGGGAATGATTTTGCTTGTTACCACAGTCAGAATCCTGCTGCGCTTTGTGAATGAAGTTAAGGCTGGGTTGTCCTCGAATCCCTTCCTGTCCTGCGTGTTGGGGCCACTAGGTGGCAGTCCTGGGCCACTCGTGGGCCTGGAGGACCTAGGGCTTGGAGGGGGCCTCTGCAGGCAGGAGGGAAGGGCAGGCTCCTTCCCCTGACTTGTTCCTTTGGAGAGCCTTGATCTAGCTGAGCACGCTGGAAAGGCCCATTATTCTGGGCCTGATCTCCCATTTACCCCCTTCCCCTTTTGTTGGGAGACCCAGGTTTTTGTTTTTGTGGTCCCCTGAGGCCTCCCTTTGTTATGGCTGCCCTGGGGACTGGTGGAGATCACTGGATGGCTAGTGGAGACATATCCTACCATCCAGCCCCTTCAGTGGGGCTGGCGGGGGGGGGGGGGGGGGCCCCCCCCCCCCCCCCCCCCTTTGGGGGTGGGGGGGGGGGGGGGGGGAGGCCCCCCCCTCTTCCTGCAGTATTCTGCTCTGCATCCAGAAAGTTGCTGATAGCTTGGCTTGGGTCCAGAAAAATGTAGAGGAGGCACAGTTGGGATTAGATAAGGAATGAGAAATGTTGGGGTTTTATGCTGGGCTGGGCTGGGCCTGGGCATTCACTCCTCAACCGCAGGTTCCTTTGTTCCCAGAGCTGGTAAGTCCCATTGCCCTTCCTTGCCAAATACCTGAGGCCAAGGCCAGATTAAGAGCTGAGTCTGTGGTCTTCTTCCCTGGCTGGCAGATAGGAGGAGAGATGGTAGGACTCCTTCCACAAGCTTCCGAGGGAGCTGATGGCACCCTCATGTGTCTTTTCCTTGGCTCTCTTTTACAAAACAAGCAGATTCTGACTTTGCTGTGGGTGGATGGACTGCCATGGTTTTGGCAGCCAGGGAGATTTTTCAAGGCCCGGAGAAGAAGGGACACAGAGAAATGAGCTAACCTAGTGGTGACTTGAACTTCCCGTGGCAAATAGCTTGTTGGGTTTAAGGAACCCCCAGTTGGTATCTAAATAGACTTTCTTGCTTGTTTTTGCTGAGAGGCCAAGGTCCTGGCAGCAGGAGCTGTGCTGTCCTTTTGTCCTCCTGAGGGTGGTAGGGGGGCGGTAAGCAGGGAGTTCTGGCCTGGTGCAAGTCATCCTGATGATATCCTAGTAAGCATGTTGCAGCCTGCCCCATGCCTACATAGCTCGGGCTTGCAGAGCACTGGCCCACACCGACACTGGGGTGGAGTGCCGTGTAAGCCCTGGACAGGCCTGGGTGGAAACAGCTTCTGGGAGAGCTGGCCAAGTTGTCTCAGCCTTACCAGGCCCTTGGCATTCTTCTCCCACATCCTCATGCTCCTACCCCCATTTACCACCTTCATCTTTTTACTCCCCCCCCCCAACCTGCCTTACCCCACTACTTTCTGGCATACAGGCTTGCTACCCAGAGCCCGCATGGGCTGCCTTTCTGTAGCGCTAAATGAAGAGAGCAGCCACAGGTTTTGTTCTTTCTGCACTGGGAGCTGTAGCACTCCAGCGTGAGTCTCTTGGTGGCCGTGGGCACTGGGTGCTGAGGCGTGCGTGCCAAGCCCCACTGGAGGTAGGTGCCACCTGAGAGATTGGCAGTGGGGCAGCCTGGAGAAGCTTGTAAGGGCTGCTTTCCCTGAGTGGGCAGGGAGGACATATCGGGCTGTCTTGAGCCTTTATTGGGAAAATATTGCTTTGAAGGTGGTGTACACATTCCAGGAGAAGTTGGTGGGGCGGGGGTGGGGTGGGTGGGTATCTTATTAGAATCATCTATGTGCTTCTTTAAAAAGTTCACAGCAGCACTGAAAACTGGTGGGCCTGGTCTGCGCTTACAGATAAAGCAAACAACCTGTTCTGTGTTAATCCATCAAATAGTCACAGTAGATAGAACTCCACTTCTTTAAATTGGAGTCTGAAGTGCCCTAAGAGGGAGGTAGTGAGTAGCAGGAAAAAAAAAGTCTCATCTGTGTTACTTACACAAGTTGTGTGGCCTTAGTTGAGTATCTCTGGGCATCAGTTCCTCTATCTGTAAATTGGGGACAGAGTTATTGCAAGGGTAGAGTATAAACACATTCAGAGTGCCTCACTCAGTGTTCCACATGTACTAGGTCCTCAGTGAGCTGGCTTGTGGTCGGCGCAGACCTTCCTTCGGCTCTGAGCCCAGGTACTCAGCCTGTGGGGAGTGGTCACATCTCCCCATGCATGTCAGTGCCAGGACACCCAGGGGCACCCCTCTGAGCTGAACTCTTTTTAAGGTGCTGGATGTGGCAGAGCTGGGAATTAGGGAGAGGAGGCCAGCCTGTCTAGGAGTAAGCTTTCTGACGTTTCCTCTCCAAAGCAGGCTGCTTGAGCAGCTCAGCTGCCAAAGTGAAAATCCTGCACGCTCACCCTAATTGGTTTTCAGGAGAGATTGATTTTTGCCTGTGTAACTGCTGCTAGGAACCCTGATGTCTCTCTCCTTAGGGATCACGTACCTCCAGATGAATTTTGTTTTTAGCCACCACAGAGTCCATCCTCCACCTTTTCTGTAAGGATGCATTTAGGAACCCGGGAGACGAAGGTAGGCACCTTCAGCCTTTTGGCCTCGGAGGCTGTCCCTTGGAAGCTGATGGCAGGCCAGGAGATGGCCACAAGGAGGAAGTGAGGCTACTGTCAGTCTTCCTGGGTCTGGCTTCTTCCCAGCAAGGTAATGAGTGGTCGCATTCTAAAATCTGGGGGAAAGGGATTTCCTGCAAGAGAATCAGGACTCCTCAAGTAGATGGAGAGACTGGAGAAGAGCAAGCCAGCTGCCCTGGTTCCAGGGAGAGCTGAAGAAGGTGCATGGCACATAAATGGAACCGGAGAGAACCTGAGGAGGGAGAGGGTTAAAAGAAGCTAGAGCTGAGTATAAATGCTTCTTATAGCTCTCCGCAGGGTCTGTTCTGGCTGGCGTGCGGAGGGAAGGAGGTACACAATTATAGATCATCAGAGCTGGGAACAGAGCAGGTGCCGAGTCTGTCTAGCTCGACCCTGTCACTGTACAGGGACCTGGGGCTCAGATGAGCTTAGCTGGCCTGTCTGAGGGCCTGAGCTAGTGCCTGCATTTGAAAGTCCCCGGGCATCTGTCTTGGGTTCTGGGTTGATAGCACTGGCTGGAGGGCCATCTCTGAGGCTCTGCTGCACAGCGTGGCATCAGAAAGTGTCTTTCGTACTGTTCCTTGAAATCTGGTAGTTTCACTGAGCTCCTCAGAGATTCTGCAATATATCTGTATTGGAGTCACTGTAGCTCTTTTTTTGGCAGCCCGATTATTTAGGCCTGACAGGTAGGCACAACTGTCTCATTAAATGCAGATATATTTGTGTGGCTTGAAAAAAAATGGAATGTTCCATTAGTCTAAAAAAAGAATACTGGTTGTTCCTTTTATTCAGAAACCCAATGTATTAAAATTCGTTGTCATTAAATTTATGAAATGGGGAACAGGTATTACTTGTACCTTATTATCGTGAAATGCTCAGGTGTTCAAGGTGCTGTAGTATGTCTGTGTGCGTGTGCACACCCACACCTGTGTGTGTAGATATAGCCCCTCCTTATGCCTGGTGCCCCTCCTTGGACTAGGTGCTTTGCATGTGATTTCTCAGTTGACCCTTCCAGAGCCCCTGCTAAGTAGGGACAGTCTCTGCTCTGGTTTGCAGATGACTCTGAGGCTCTGGGAGATTCAGTCACTTACCCAGGGCCCTGCAGCCAAACTGGGACACGAGGCCCAGTCACAGCAGCTAGTCTGTTGATACTGATGCTGGAGAGCCAAATGAAAATTGCAGCAGCAACACAGGGTAGACCTCCAGCCTTGTGCTGTAGGGCAGAGCTTCCCTCCGCGGCCAGGATTATCAGCCACCCTCTGCCTTACCTCTACCGTGCATGAGAATCTGGGGCAGAGGGAGGTGGAGAGAGGAAATAGAGATTGCAGGAGCCTCTTGGGTGATTCTGTTAAATACGCCCACTATTGAGAATCGATAGTTTTTGTAAAAGGAGAAAGATGAACATTATTAAAACACTTCTCCTTTGTCTCTAAAAGAACTGCTGGGGGAATCACAGGCTGTTGGAGCACCTGGCATCCTGACTGAGGGCAGCATTTGCTTTAACCTCTTCCTCACCCCTCCTGGGCCTTGAAGGGATTTCCACCCTGACTCATGTGCTGCAGGTCACTGGGGATGCAGAATTACTGTCTCAGCGGTTTTCCAGGGCTGCATCCCCTCTGAAAACCCCTCTCCTTCCACTCTGCCACACCCACAGCACAGGCTGGTGGGCCTGGAAGGCCTTGGTTTCCTCGTCTGGAACACCCAGCAGCCCCACAGGGTACAAAGACTAACAGAAATCATTCCTTGCCTGTTGACTCAACAAGTACCTGTTGAGTGCTTTCTGTACTATTCTAGGCACTGGAATACGGTGTGGACAGGACACATTCTCACCATTTGTGCTTGTGTTTTAGGTGTGTAGAATATAAGTATGGAGAGACATATGGTAAACAGATAATAGGTCAAATGATCAAATGATCAAATGATCAGTATCGTGAAGAAAAACAGGGCATGTTTTCTGAGGACAGAGTATGAGGGTGGTTGTGCTTTTTTTCTTTTCTGTCAAGGCGAAACTTACATAACACAACATTTTCAAATGTTAATTCACTGGCATTTCGTACATTCACATTATTGTGCGACCGTCACCTCTACCTAGTTCCAAAGCATTTTCTGATGAAAATCCCCCAAAGGGGTTCCACTGGGTACGCTTTTTTATATATAGGGAGGTGACATTTGAGGTCACTTATCCTATCCACGAGGATATCTAGGGCAGGAAGTTTCGAGGTGGAGGGGACAGCGAGTGGGGAGGCATAGCTTCTTGGGAAAATCTGAGGAAGAACAGGGAGACCAGGAAGGCTGATCCACAGGAGTGGGGGAGGGCTGTAGGAGGTGAGGTGTATGGGCCTTTGGAGGCCACACAGTGATCCAGTAGACCAGGGGGAGTCTTGGCTGGGGTGAACCACCCCAGCCACCCCAGGGGCATACTAGGCAGCAGGTGCTCACTAGTGGGTGGCATCCTTCCTGTGTGCCTCCCTGGTCCTCCACACATCCTAACTTCTTGGTTAGTCTTCATCTGGAATCTGCATGTATCTTGTTAATGAAGGCAAGAACCATGTTACATGTGTTTGTTGGGTTTGTATCCTTGTACACCTGTAAATGCGGTATTACACATTACCACCTCTTCCTGTGTGTTTCCACATGGAAAAAAAAATCTTTAAAAAATCAAACACATATTTACGTTTTCCTTCATAAGACTATAGGTTGTGCTTGGGAACATTGCCTTAAGACAAAAAGATGTAACCTATTTCGGGAAGGTTAAGGGAAAGATCTTTAAAATAAGTGAAGTGGGGGACAAAAAGGAAGTAGGGATGTATTTCTTTGAAAGGACAGTCTCAAACATGAAAGGCTTCTGCACCTTGGAAGGTCAGGGCTGCATTTTTTATGTTGTATACAGATGATTGGGAAAGTGGAGAGAATGAACACAGGGTCCTTCACCAAACTCAAACCAGAGCCAGGAGGTGTTTCTTGGAACTCAGGAAATGCCACTCTCTCACAGCACAGAGATATCTTGGGAGAAACACCGCAAATGGAATAGGCTAGAAACTTTGCCAGTTTTAAGAAAGGTTTAGATCAAAAGTTACATGGGTAAATGCCTTCCACGGCCGAGAACTAGGCAAGAATTGGCAATGGAACGCAACAGGGAATGGTGAGGACTTGGGCACTGTCGGGCTCACATGGCCCTTCTGTGGGCAGCCTGCTGTTGGCTGGGTGTGTGGGCCCAGGAGTGCTCAGCTGGAGATGTGGGACTTGATGGGAATTTTTAAATGCTAGCAACTCTTCAGACTTTTAAAGAGAGGAGGAAGGTGCTGGAGGAGAAAGGGGAAACCATAAGGTATTAACAAAACAGAGCTGAAGGCTAAAGAGAGTCCAAAGGCCCACAGGGTTCCAACCTCTGGTTTGGATAAACCTACCTTCTGGTCTTTTGAGGGGAGTGCAGGTTGCCAGTACGTTTTTGAGCTGGATTTCTGCAAGCCCTCTGTGGCCCTGTTGATAACCTTAAGTTTGTCATCTGTAAAACAGGCCACCACCAGCTGTTCCATGTCCGTGGGGAGCTTTAAAATCTTGATTAAAAGGCCCCAGCTAAATAGAAAAGACACCCTTGGCAAATTGACAATCTTTCCATGGCCATCAGTGCCCATCAGCAGGTGCCGCCCCCAGTGTCCCCTCCAGCCTGTAGCTGTCTGCTATTTTTAGCTCTTCTGTAACTCCATTAACCATATCCACCTCCTTGTACCACTTGTCTGTACGTTTAATTATGTAAATGGCATTACAAATCACAGTGGTGTTGAACTACATCTCATTTCTCAGAGCAAATCAGAGCATATTACAGTGTGTCTTGTTGACCATCCATTCAGCTGCAAGTAGGCACAGTAGAAGGTGATTGCTTGCTCCTTAGGAGGAAATGGCTTGGGAGAGTGGAGGTCTCTGTAAAAGGGCTCTCATGGGATGGATATGGAATTGCTCTCAGTGGTTGACTTTTTTTCTTTTAACTTGAAATGGGGGTTTTGTGTCTCTATTAAGCCAGTTCATTGCTGACTCATTCCTAATACCTGGCTTTAATCCCCAAGCCACTTCTCAAGTTTTTGTTTGAGCAAGGAGGGATGTTTGGTCCTTGAAATGTGGGAGGAGGATGAAGGGGGCCGGCAAGACTGTCCTCTCACAGGTGCCCTATAGGAAGGACTGCTTTGAAACTGCCACATAAACCTCCCCCTCTATTAGGTGACTGAATGCATTCTTCCAGAAAGTCCTTCCATCTGTCTAACTGGCATGGTTACATTGTAAGTTAAGCTCCTTTTGATTGATCGCCAGTAAAAACTAAGTGGGGAGCACCCCTCTTGAATCAGTCTTTGCTTTCGTGCTCTTGGATCCAGTGTCTTCCTACATGTCCTGTGAAAGTGTTCATTCTTCTCTGTTTCCTCCTCACAGCTCCCCAACAGGGCTAGACCTTCCTGACCTCTCCAGGCAGCCCTGGTGGCCCCCCAGAATCCCTGTCTCCTCCTCTCAGTCTGCTTCTACTAGGGGCTCCGATCTCTGACTGCCTGCTCGTATGTGGAATTTTCATGAGCTGGTGGTCAGCTTTGTTACTCTTCCACAGTGATTCTTCCTGCCCACCAAACCACAGGGGTCTCGGGGGCTCACTTGGCCAGTGTTGCTGCTAGTGAGTTGTGTGAGTTACCCACAGGTTGTCCTCTTATCCCTGCAGGTTAGCACCTGTCTCATCTCCTAAGAATGAGAACATTTCCTCCCTAGCTATAGTAGAACAGTCAGAGTCTATGTCCAATATATGGGCCTTATTCAGTTTTCCTGGATGGCTCAACTCTGTCCTTGATGGCTGTCTTTGAAAAATCCAGGGCTCAATCAAGGATTAGGCATCTCTCCAGTGTCCTCATGGAACAGTTGCCTAAGCACTGTATAGTCTTTTATGACATTGTCAAAGGGTCCTAGCCAGTGGTTTTGTAAAATGTCCCTCAGCTTGTATATATCTGATTATTTCCCCCATAAGGGGACTCCGGTTAAATGTTTTAGTCAAGATGATTACATAAGTGCTTGTGTTCTTCTCAGTGTTCCATATCCGGAGACACAGGAAGTCCCCTAGTCTCATGGGTAACGTTAAATTTGTTTACTTGGTTATGGTGATGTATACCAGAGTTCTCTGTTTTAAAATACCTTTTCCCCCTTTGAAATTCCTAAGTAATCTGCAGATGGTGTGGGGTATCTTGTTTCCAAACAGACTCTTACCCGGTATTTTTCTATCATTCCATTTATAACAATCTTTATGGTTTTTCATAATTGTTTTATTGTGGTAAAATGCGTATAGCATAAAATTGGCCATTTTAACCATTTTTTTTTCATTTTAGCCATTTTTAAGTGTATAGTTCAGTGGCATTAAGGTTATTCGCAATGTTGCGTTTGCAGCCATCACCACTATGTATTTGCGTCATTCCTAACAGAAAACCTATATCCACTAAGCACTACCATTCTCCTTTCTGTCTCCATGAATTTGGCTACTCTGGGGACCGCATATACTTGGAATTACATAATACTTGTCTTCCGTGACTGACTTATTTCACTTAGCATGATGTCTTCCAGGTTCAGCCATGTTGCCGCAGGTGTCAGAATTTCCTTATGAAATAATACCCCATTCTATGTCTGGACCACGTTTTGTATATCCATGTATCTGTTGATGGACATTTGGGATACTTCTCTCTTTTGGCTATTGTGAATAGTGCTATGAGCATGGGTGTGCAAATACTTGTTTAGGTTCCTGCTTTCGGTTCTTTTGGGTCTGTCCCCAGAAGTGGAATTGCTGGAGCATATGGAAATTCTATTTTTAGTATTTTGAGGAACTGCTGTACTGTTTTCCAAGGGGCTGCACCATTTTCTGCTCTTACCAGCAGTGTCTGAGGGTTCCTGTTTCTTTACTTCCTTGCCACAATTTATTCTTTTTTTTTTAAAGTTCTGTTTTATTAAAGCCATCCTAGTAGATATGAAGTGCTGTCTCATTGGAGTTTTGATTTGCATTTCTCTAATAACTAGTGATGTTGCCTATCTCTTCATGTACTTCTTGGGGCCTTATGTATTTTCTTTGGAGGAATGTGCATTTTAGATTCTTTGCCCATTTTTCAATTGGGTTATTTGTCTTTTTATTACCAGCTTGTAGGAGTTCTTTATATTCTGCACACAAGTTCCTTACTAGAAATATGATTTGCAGATGTTTTCTTCCATTCTGTAGGTCATCTATTAACTTCCTTGATACTTTCCTTTGATGCAAGAAGTTTTTCATTTCAACAAAGTCCAGTTTACCCATTTTTCTTTTGTTATGCATATGTTTGGTGTCATATCCAAATCAAAGGTCGTGAAGATTTATCTCTGTGTTTTCTTCGAAGAATCTTACGGTTTTAGCTCTTATACTTAGACCCTTGGTTAATTTTGAGTTGATTTCTTTATGTGGTCTATGGAGGAGTTTAGCTTCATCCTTTTGCATGTGGACATCCAGCTGTATGGCACCATCTGTTGAAGGGACTATTCTTTCCCCACTGAATGGTCTTAGTTCCTTTGTCCAAAATCAGTTGGTCATACGTGTGCGGGTTTATTTCTGAACCCTCAGTTCTGTCCCTTTGGGGTATTTCTATTCTTACGCCACCAGTACCACACTGTTTTGATGGCTGTAGCTTTGTGGTCCAGGTTTTGAAATCACAAAGTGTTTATCTTCCAACATTGTTCTTCTTTTGCAGGTTTGTTTTGGCTCTTTGCCTCCCTCTGCGCCATTCCATATGAATTTGAGGATTGGTTTTTCCATTTGCAGGAAAAAAAGATGTTGGAATTCTGATAGGGTTATATTGAATCTGTGGATTACTTTGAGTAGTTTATTGGTTTTCTAAGGCTGCCATAAACAAAACGCCACAAACTGGGATGGCTTAAAAAAATAAAAATCAAGGTATGTCAGGGCCAGGCTGTAGGGAAGAAGCTGTTCTGTGCCTTTCTCTTACTTTCTGATGTTTGGTGGAAATCCTTGGTGCTCCTGGGCTTGCAGCTACATAACTCCAACCTCTGCCTCTGTCTTCACGTGGCATTCTTTCCTCTGTGTCTCCGTCTCTAATCCGTATTTCTCTCTTCTTGCAAGGACACCAGTCATAGTGGATTAGGACCCACCTTTATCCACTGTGACTTCATTTTAACTGACTACATCTGTGAGGGCCCTATTTCCCAGTAAGCCTGTGTTCTGAAGTTTTGGTGGACATGAATTTTGGAAGGACACTATTAAACTCAGTACTGTCAGTACTGATAACAGTGTTCTTCCAATCCGTGAACATGAGGTGTTTTTCCATTTATTGATGTCTCATTAATTTCTTTCAGCAATGTTTCATAGTTTTCAAAGTGCAAGTCCTTTGTATCCTTTCTAAACTTATTCCTAGGTATTTTATTCTTTTAGATGCTATTGTAAATGGAAGTTCTTTCTTAATTCTCCTTTGGATTGTTCATTTCTGGTATATAGAAATGGGATTGATGTTTGAGTGTTGATGCTGTGCCCTACAACTTTACTGAGCTTAATTATTAGTTCTAATAGCTTTTCTCTGTGGATTCTTTGGGATTTTCTATATAAATGGTCATGTTGTCTGCTAACAGATAGTTTTCTTTATTTCCAATTTGGATTCCTCCTGTTTCTGTTTCTTACCTGGTTGATCTAGCCAGAACTCCTGTTTCCAGTTTTGAATAGCAGTGATGAAAGTGGGCACTCCTACTTTGTTTCTGATCTTAGGGGAAAGCTTTGAATCTTTCACTGATAGGCCATGATGTTAGCTGTTTTGTTTTTACATATGGTCTTTATCATGGTGAGGAAGTCTCCTTTTATTTTTGTTTGTCAGAGTTTTCACTATGAAAAGGTATTGGATTTTGTCAGATGCTTGCCTTTTCTGAATTAATTTACATGATTGTGTTTTTTCCCCCCTTCATTCTGTTACTGTAGTGCATTGATTGATTTTTTTCATGTTGAGTGGGCTTGTGTTCCTGGTATAAATCCAATAGGTCATGGTATTATAATCTTTATACTATGATATTGGGTTTGGTTTGCTTATATTCATAAGGGATAGTGACCTATAGTGTTTTTTTTTTTCTTGTGATGTCATTATCTGTTTTTGTTGTTGTTGTTGTTCATGCCATTATGCTGGTCTTACAGAATGAGTTAAGAAGTGTTCCCTCCTAGCGCACCTGGGTGGCTCAGTGGGTTAGGCCTCTGCCTTCGGCTCAGGTCATGATCTCAGGATCCTGGGATGGAGCCCCACGTCCGGCTCTCTGCTCAGGGGGGAGCCTGTTTCCCCTTCTCTCGCTGCCTGCCTCTCTGCCTACTTGTGATCTCTTTCTCTCTCTCTCTCTCTTAAATAAATAAATTAATAAAATCTTTAAAAAAAAAAAGAAATATTCCCTCCTATGTAATTTTTTAAAGAATTTGAGAAGGATTGGTATTAAATCTCTTTGAATATTTGGTTGAATTTACCAGTGAAGCTGTCTGGTCCTGGACTTTTCTTTGTTGGGAGGTTTTTGATTACTGATTCACTCTCTTTACTTATAATAGTTCTTTTGAGATTTCCTGTTTATTCTTGAGTCAGTTAAGGAATTTGTATGTTTCTAGAATTGTGTACATTTCTTACAGGTTATCTGATTTGTTGGCACATAGTTGTTTATAATACTTTCTTGCAATCCTTTTTATTTTTGTAGAATTAGCCCCCAATTTCACAGCCCCCATTCTCATTAGTTATTTGTGTCTACTTTTTCCTCCTCCTTTATTAGTCTGTCTAAAGGTTTGTCAATTTTAAAAATCTTTTCAAAGAACCAATTTTTGGTTTAATTCATGATCTGCGATTTTTGTCTTCTCTATTTTGTTTACCTCCACTTTTAATCTTTATTATCTCTTTTATCTGCTATCTTTGGATTTAGTTTGCTCTTCTATTTCTAATTCCTCAAGGTATAAACTTAGGTTATTGATTTGAGATATTTCTTCTTTTTTTAATGTAAGCATTTATGTTAAATTTCTCTTGAAACACTACCTTTACTATATTAGACACATTTTGCTGTGTTGTTTTCATTTTCATCCATATCCAGGCATTTTGTAATTTCCCTTCTGTTTTCTTCTTTGGCCCATAGGTTAAGAGTATATTGTTTACTTTCCATGTATTTGTACATTTTTAAGTTTTCCTTTTCTTACTGATTTCTGACTTCATTCCATTGTGGTTAAAGAAGATACTTTCTCTGGTTTCAATCTTTGAAAATTTGTTGCAACTTGTTCTGTGGACTTAACATACTGTCTATGGTGGAGTGTTCAACGTATGTCTGGTAGGTCTAATTGGTTTATAGTGTTGTTTAAGCCCTCTATTTTCTTATTGATCTGCTGTCTGAATGTTTTATTCGTTATTGAAAGTGAGGCATTAAAGTCTCTATTATTGTAGAATGGTGTATTTCTCTCTTTTATTCTGTCAGGATTTGCTTCTTATGCTTTTGGGCCCTTCTGGATGTATATAGGCTTATAATTGCTATTTCTTTTTGATGAATTACCCTTTTATCAATATGTCCTTATTTGTTTCTTGTGACTATTTTTGACTTCAAGTCTGTTTATGCTTGACATTATTATAGCCATATGATATCTTTTTTTGCATGTAATATCTTTTCTTATTCTTTCAGTTTCAACCTCTGTGTCTTGGATTTAAAGTAGTTCTCTTGTAGATAGTATATAGTTGGATCATTGTTTCATCTCTCCCGCCAGTCTCAGCCTTTTGACTGGAGTGTACATTCACATTTAAAGTAATTACTGGGAAGGAAAAGCCTAATCCTTCCATTTTGCTGTTTGTCTTCCATATGCTTTATAGTTGTTTTGGCCCCCATTTTTTTCCATTAATGCCTTCTTTTGTGTTTACTTGATTTTTTTATGTGGTGAACCAATTTGATTCTCTTCTCATTTCTTTTTGTGTGTAGTCCTTAGATTTTTTTTTCTTTGTGGTTACCATGGAGATTGCATTTAACATCCTAAATTTATAACAATCTGATTGAATTGATACCAGCTTAACTTCAGTAGCATAAAACAACTCTGCTCCTAATTTAAGAGACAGAAAGTAGAATAGAGGTTACCAAGGCCTGGGGGACAGGAAGAGGAGGAGTTACCTGTTTGAATTGATACAGAACTTTTTCTATGGGATGATGAAAAGTTCTGGAAACAGATAGGGTGATAGTTATACAATATTTTAAATGTAGTTAATGCCAATGAAACTGTACAGTTAATACTGGTAAAATGGCAAAGTTTATGTTATGTATGTTTTATGGCAATAAAAAAGTTAAAAAACACTTCCTAGACAACTTTGTCTCCCTCTTTATGTTATGGTTTTCCCAAATTGTATTTTTATGTACTGTATGCCTAGTAACAAACTTATAATTATTTTTTATGCATTTGTCATTTAGATTACATAGGGAATAAAAAACGGAGTTACAAATTAAAAATACAATAATACTGAGTTTTATATTTGCCTGTGTATTTACCTTTACTGGAGATCTTTATTTCTTTTTTTTTTTTAAAGATTTTATTTATTTATTTGTCAAATAGAGAGCACAGGAGCAAGCACAGGCAGACAGAGTGGCAGGCAGAGGCAGAGGGAGAAGCAGGCTCCCCGCCGAGCAAGGAGCCCGATGTGGGACTTGATCCCAGGACGCTGGGATCATGACCTGAGCCGAAGGTAGCCGCTTAACCAACTGAGCCACCCAGGCATCCCTGGAGATCTTTATTTCTTAACCCAGCTTCAAGTTACTCTCTAGGTATCTTCTCATTTCAACCTGAAGGACTCCCTGTAAGAGAGTCCTTAAGAAATGTGGGTCAAGTCTAGTGATAATGAACTGGTTCAGATTTTGTCTAAGCATGTCTTAATGTCTCCTTAATTTTTTTAAGGACAGTTTCACAGGGTATGGAATTCTTGGTTGGAAGCTTTTTTCTTTCAATACTTTAAATGTGTCTTCCCATCATCTCCTAGCTTCCATGGTTTCTGAGAAGAAATCGACTGTTAATCTTTTTTAAAAATTTTTTATTTATTTTTTATTTTTATTTAAACATATAATGTAACCCCACCACCCTCTCCCAACATCCATCTCCCCATCCCCCTCAGTTTGTTTTATGACATTAAGAGTCTCTTTTGGTTTGTCTCCCTCCCAATCCCATCTTGTTTCATTTATTCTTTTCCTACCCCCCTAACCCCACCCACGTCCCACCCATCTCCACTTCCTCATATCAGGGAGATCATATGATAGTTGTCTTTTTGAGGCTCCCTTATATATACCTCTCTCTTTTGCTGTTTGAAAATCTCTTTCTTTAGTAGTTTGATTATAATGTGTTTTGGTGTGGGTATTTTAAAATTCATTTTACTTGAAATTTGTTGAGCTTTTTGAATTTGTACATTTATCTCTTGCATCAAATTTGGTGAGTTTTAGCCATTATTTTTTTAGATAATCTTCCTGCCCCTTTCCCTCTTTCTTCTTCCACAGAAACTCCCATAACAAATGTTAGTGTCCCACAAGATCCTGAAGACTCTGTTTCTCTTTCCTTCCTCCTTTTTTCTTTCTGCTCCTCAGACTCAATACTTTCCCTTGTCCTATATTAAGGTTTGCTGATTCTTCCTTCTGCACACACGGACTTGCTGTTGAACCCCTATATTGAATTTTCACTTCAGCTGCAGAATCTTTGGTTGGTTCTTTTTGAATAGTTTCTGTCTCTTTCTTGGCCTTCTCAATTTGTTTATGTATCATTTTTCTTTTTAAAAACATTAGAAAAAATTATTTATTTATTTGACAGAAAGAAATCACAAGTAGGCAGAGAGGCAGGCAGAGAGAGAGGGGGAAAAAGGCTCCCCATTGAGCAGAGAGCCTGATGTGGGGCTTGATCTCAGGACCCTGAGATCATGACCTGAGCCGAAGGCAGAGGCTTAACCCACTGAGCCACCCAGGCACCCCTGTATCATTTTTCTGATTTCCCTTGTTATATGTCCACATTTTCCTTTATCTCTTTGAACATGTTTAAATGATTTTTATGTAGTATGTCTGATGCCTGGGCTTTTTGGGGACCATTTATATGAATTAATTTTGTTCCTTTGAATGGGCTGTACTTTCCTGTTTCCTTTTATGCCTTTTGATTTGTTGTTGTTGTTATTATTATTGAACACTGGACATTGAAGTATAATAATGTTATAACTGAAAATTGGATTTTTCCTTTTCTCATGGTTTGCAGTTTATTTTTTATTTTTATTTTTTAAATTTATTTATTTGACGGACAGAGATCACAGGTAGGCAGAGGGGCAGGCAGAGAGAGTGAGGAAGGGAAGCAGGCGTCCCACTGAGCAGAGAGCCCGATGCGGGGCTCGATCCCAGGGATCATGACCTGAGCCGAAGGCAGAGGCTTTAACCCACTGTGTCACCAAGGCACCCTGGTTTGCAGTTTTTAAAAAAAAAATTTTTTTTAAGGCTATAGCAATCCACCTGTTTAATAATTTTTCCAAACTGTTTTTTTTAAAGACTATATTCTTTGTTGTGTATAGTAACTGAAATTTCTATTCCTTTAGTTTCTGTCAGCTAATATTTTGACAGGAACCCTTTAAATGCCAAAGGCTTAACTAACAAAAATTACAACACACCAGAAAATAAGGAAAGGCAAAACAACAATCCAGATGCTTTCCTAGTCTTGGCAGATTTGCTTGTGCTGGGGTACTCTTTCAACAGTTTGGCTTATACTGAGCTTGGAAATTAGCTCAAGGTGAAAAGTTGGGGCCTTCCCAAGTCTTTTCTGAGTATGTGACTTGCCCTTGGCCTATGTGTAGCTTTCTAAATTTTCCTGTATATATGGATTTTTAAAAAATATTTTATTTTGTTTATTTTTAAAGATTTATTTATTTTAGGATGAGAGAGAGGAAGAGTACACAAGAGCAGTGGGTGGTGGGGGGAAGGGGAGAGGGAGAGAGAATCTCAAGCTGACTCCCCACTGAATGCAGAGTCTGATGTGGTGCTCACACTCAAAACCATGATGTCATGACTGGAGCCAAAAATCAAGAGTTGGATACTCAACTGACTAAGCCACCCTGGCGCTCTGATTTTTGTTTTGTTTTGTTTTAAGTAATCTCTACACCCAACATGGGGCTCGCACCTCAATCCTGAGATCAAGAGTCACACGTTCCATTGACTGCACCAGCCAGGTGTCCCTGTATATACGGATTTTTTAAAAATGTCCTAATGTTTCAAAGAATCTCTCCCAACTTTTCATCCTAGGTGGTGTAGTATCTGTGTGACCTGTTATAATTTTCCCTAGAACCACTTGCTCCCTTTTTAGGCTGAGTGCTGAGTTTGGTGAAACAGGAGAGCTGTGCCTTGCATAAGTCCTTCAGGCAGCCCCCAGACATGTTAGAACAATCATAGATAGTAATCTACAAGTAAGACCTACTCCCTCTGCAACTGGAGACTGCGGATCCACATTGGACACAGGGGCTGCTACTGAACCATGCATGGCAGGGGTAGGACATATAAGAATGTCACAAAGCTGTTCTGCTGTTTTCAGATTGCCCTTTTCTTGATTCAGCATTCTCTTGGTTGCTGTAAACATTTGACTGCTTTTCAGAGTTTTGAAATAGTTGGTTCTGATAGTTTCTGCTTGTTTTTCAATGTTTCTGTGGGAAGATAAGTGGGGAGCTACTTTCTCTGCCATTTTTCCTTTCCATTGATGATTCTTGTCTGAATCGATGTGCTCGTGGTTGCAAAATGGTCATTTTGTATTTCTATAATTTCTTCTACATTTATTAGTTGGTATACTCCTGCTTAAAAAAAGGAACTTTACTTTCTGTGTAATTGGTATTAATATGGATTTAGATATTTGAACAGCTTATTATTTTAAATGATTTGAGTGAGGTATAACTCAAATAGAGTAAAGTCTCCACACTAAGTGTTCAGGTTGATGACCTTTACAAATGCAACATGTAATGACCTATAGCCATCACCTCAATCAAGTTG
Source organism: Taxidea taxus jeffersonii (assembly GCA_003697995.1). Classification (NCBI taxonomy): domain Eukaryota; kingdom Metazoa; phylum Chordata; class Mammalia; order Carnivora; family Mustelidae; genus Taxidea; species Taxidea taxus. The sequence continues at coordinate 4,644 of RCUC01114270.1, read as the reverse complement.
TGGAACATGACCTCTCCAGAAAGCTTCCCATGCTCCTTTGTGATGGCTTTCTTGTTTTTACATTTTATTTTGGAGCAATTATAGATTCACAGGAAGTTGCAAAGATAGAAGAGAGTGGCCCCATGTATCCTTCATGGAGATCCCCCCCAAAGGTTGCATCTTGCATAAAGGTAGTACAATTTCAAAACTGGGAAATCGACATTGGTACAATGTATAGATAGAGTTCTGTGTCACCGTGTACATTCCTGGAACTGGGAGTTCAGGCTTTCCACTGGGCCTTTGGTGATATCGCTCTGGCTAGGGTGCTCTGTATGTGGTCTCCATTGACACTGCAGTAGTGCAGGAGGGGAGACCTCACTACTGCTGGATGGGGGGTCAAGGATCTGTCTTTCCACCTGGTCTTCTCTGATACTACCCCAGCAGGGACAGTTCATATCATCTTGGTGAGGGTAGCAGTCCAGGCTCCCCAGTGGGGGTGGGAATACTGGTGTTAGACTGGATAGGCTTATTATCATCTAAAAGTTTCTGTCTTGCCTGGTCCTTGGGCTAGAAAAAGCAAGCCTTTCTGGGGGCTTTTGGGCTTTCATTGACATTTCTTTGACACCCAGTCCATGATATATGAAGCAAAAAGAAACATTAGGAAACTCTTGGCTATGTCATTCTTTGGGTCCCAGGGCCCCTAGCCAGACCCTTCTCCTGCTTTCAGGATTTTCTTATGTTTGTCTTGTGTGTGTAATGTGTAGAGTTTTTAGGTGTATTACCAGAAGGAATAGGAAGAAGTATATCTACTCCTGCAGTGTCTTATTTTTTAAGATGCAGATTTTGAAGGTTTTTGACACATACTGTTCCATAAAATGATAATGCCCGATTTTACATTCCTACCAACAGTGTATGAGAGTACATGTGGCCAGCACTGGGGATTATCAGCTTTTTAATCTTTGTTGATCTGATAGGCAGAATTGATGTCTCCTAGTATTAATTTTCGTTTCTTTGGTTTCAAGTGGAGGTTGAATATTTTTCATGTTTATTGGCCTAAGTTGTTTTTTTTTTTCCCCTCTTGAATTACCTCTTCTCTGAGAGAGAGAAAATTGAAGATGGAAAGTGACGGGTAATCTGCTGCTATAGTAATAACGGTCCAGACAGGAAACAGAAACCACAGCAGTTATTTGAACAGAGAGAGCTTATTATTAAGAATCGATAATGACATAAAATTAACTAGGTTATCGAAGGGTCAGATGGGAACACTGAGGTATTATGGAGTGAGCATTGCAGGAAGCAGCTCCCATCTCTTGAACTGGGGGATCAAAGAGAAGAGTTGCAGTTATTAAAACTCTGGCAGTGAAGGGAAGGACCCCATGGAAACTCAGAGTTTCAAAGAGTGGTGCTGCTCAGTTGGGGCTTTTGTCTGCTGTGGTAGGAAGCGTGAAGTCCATGGAGAACCTGCAAACTTGAATCAGCTTTTGCTGCAGAGAGGCACTGTGCTGCCAGAGAGGGACTATCTCTGGGGTACTGGTCCTCAGGACTGGAAGGACTGGAGAAGTACATGGGAAGAATGTGCAAGTCTTTCTCCTTCATCCTTACTCTTTCAAACCTTCTGGTGCCCCTTGTTGGAAGGACTCTAATGGAGCCACCTGGCCAAGCCCAAATGTGATCTGCAAGCTCCCAAGCCCAGCATCACAGAGACCAGTGTGACCTGAGAAAGAAGAACTCAGTGGTCAGCATGGCTGCCATGTCCTGTGGGTGTTACCTGTGCAGAGGATGGGGTGGGAGACCTGAATCTGTTGTGCCCTACTTGTTTTGGTTCTTTTCTTCTCCATCTTGCTTGCTACAGTGGGTATAATTTCAGTGCTTAAATTTGTTCTTTGTACAACATGGCCCCTCACTGTATTTCACATATGTCTGCTGTGCTCTGTGTATATTGTGTAGGTATAGTCCTGTAGAATTGGGTGTATATGTACTTCAGAGGAGATGTTAGGGTTTTTTAAGGGTCATTTTAATTACATCTGATTCTCCCTTTACTTTAGAACTTCTCTCCCCTTTGCCATTTGGTCCAGTAAGATGGGACTTGAGTTTGTACTCCAGTCAAACCAGAGACTCCCTGTGGCTGGAGCTTAAGTGCATACACATCTCTCATCTACACCCGCCCTGTTTATTCTGCTTGTTTGGGTAGATGTAACATTTGTAAGGACTGGACCATATTTGTATTGTCCACAGGGTCTCACGGTACTTGTTCAATCAGTTTTTGTTGAATTAATATTGATAACAGCAGCAGCAAGAATATTCTTTTTACATATATAATTACTCATCTAATTCTCACATCAGCCTTGTAAGTAGTTATCATTACCATATTTCATTAGTTCTGAGGGGAACATTTTTTCACATTTTAACATCTTTGAATTAGGGATGCATTTTATATTCAGCAATGTCTTGTAACTCATTTTTTTTTCTTGGTGATAATGGAATAATGGTTCTTCTTACAGTCGATGGTATATTAGATTCTATTAAACTTGGTGTCATTTCCATTTTGTAGATCAGGAAAAGGGGCACAAAGAGCCCTAGGCTAGAAAGCGGCAGATCTGGGCTGAGCAGCCTAGCCTCCAGTCTCAGGGTCCTGCTGTCCCTCCCCGTCACCCTTCTCTGAACCTCTGCTGAAAATGGCCTCTGTGCCATCCCACCTGTCTCGGCCTTGTCAACTCTCCCAGTGTGGTTTAGGCTCCACCTTCTTGCCACCCTTCCCCTCTCCATGCTATCCTGCTGGAAAGCTGTCATTTCTTCTGTTCTCCTTTGAACTCCATAGCATTTCCTTATTGCTGGTTGTCTAGGTCTTTTATTTAGCAGCATTTCATTTTCTGGGGTATCTAGACTCCAAGTCAGCTAGAAACCATACATGGTCAAAATTACCATATACACCCTTTAAGAAGGAAGGCTGTGCTATGTTTTGGAGTCCAGGGCACTCAGGTTTTTCTACCATGTTAGGTGAATCACTGTTTCTTCATAGTTCAGTACCAGATGAGACAGTTTGCTTGTGTTTTGGGACTGTGTTGTAGGAAAAATACTGTCCTTCAACAGTAGACTTGCACTTGGGAGTGTAATGAGATATTCGTGCTCTAGGAGGCTCACAGGTACTGATGTGGAGTGCAGGAGGCAGATATCTGCTTACACAGGAACACCGATGACCCACCTTCCATACAGGGCTCAGCACGTGGCCAGGCGTGGCAGTGGTGCAGCAGGCACAGTGGGATACTTCCCAAGGCATGTGTTCATCGAGAACAATGGTGCTCGTTCTCCATTTTCAAATGTAAAAGCTTTTTTTGGTTTCATTTTAGCTCTTTTGCTGAGATAGATTTCACATACCATATTTATCTCTCTTTTAAAGTGTCCAAGTCAATGATTTTTAGTTATATTTATGAAGTAGTGCAACTGTCACCACAACCTAAGCATAGACCATTCTCATCACCCCCAAAAGATGCTCTCTGCCTGGTGTCAGTCACTCTCCATTTCCCCTGGCATCCCAGCCCTGGGCAGCCACCCGTCTAATTTCTGTCTTTACGCATTTGCCTATTGCAGACACATCATAAGCAGAATCATACAATATGTGGCCTTTGTGTGACTGGCTTCTCCTTGAGCATCCAGCTTTCAAGGTTTATTATCTGTGCTGTGGCATGTGTCGGTACTTCATTCCCTCTTATTGCCAGACAATATTGTATGGTTATACCACATGTTATGTATCTGTCAATCAGTTGATGGACATTTGGGCTGTTTCCACTTTTTAGCTATTATGAGTAATGATGCTGTGAACATCTGTGTACAAGTTCTTCTGTGGACATATGTTTTTGTTTCTCTTGGGTATATACCCAGGACTGGAATTGCAGGGTCATATGCTAATTCTGTGTTTAACCTTTTGAGGAATGGGCCAGATTGTTTTCCAGTGTAGCAGCTGGCACCATCTCATATCTCCACATCTTCACCAACGCTTATCATTCACAAGCTCATGTCATTTGAGTATAGACATCTAGTGGGTATGAAGTGGTATCTCAGTGTGGTTCTGATTTACATTTCTCTTTCTCTTTCATTCTCATTTCATTCATGTTCTCACTGGCCATTTGTACATCTTCTTTGGAGAGATGTCTGTTCAGATCCTTTGCCTATCTTTTAATTATTTGTCTTTTTATTGTTCAGTTGTAGGAATTCTTTGTATATACCAGATAGTAATGCCTTATGGAATAGGTGACTTGCTGCAAAATTTGTCTCTCCTTCTGTAGGCATCTTTTCACTTGAAGGTGTCCTTTGGAACGTAAAAGTTCTACATTTTGATGAAGTCTAGTGGATCTGTTTTTCTTTGTTGCTTTTGCTTTTGCTGTCACATCTGAGAAGGCTTTGCCTAGCCCAAAGCCCCGAATATTGACACTTATGTTTCTTCTAAGAGTTTTATAGTTTTTGCCCTTGACATTTAGGTCTGTGATGTACTTGGAGTTAATTTTTGTGTATGGTGTAAGGAAGGGGTCTATCTTCATTCTTGCCAGACAAAAATCTGGATATCCATTTGTCCCAGCACCATGTGTTGAAGACTGTTCTTTCTCCATTGAGTTGTTCTGAGTATTTAGTTTTTTGCTGGGCTAGATAGTTGATTTCATAAGAGATAAA
>ML098472.1:2556-20671 GCA_003697995.1 Taxidea taxus jeffersonii | reverse complement strand
CTCACGGCTACTACTCCTCACGGCTATTACTACTCACGGCTACTACTCCTCACAGCTACTACTACTCACAACTATTACTACTCACAACTAATACTACTCACGACTACCACTACTCACAGCTACTACTCCTTACGGCTACTACTACTCACGACTATTACTACTCATAACTACCACTACTCACAACTACTACTCCTCACGGCTACTACTGCTCACGGCTACTACTACTCACGACTACTACTACTCACGGCTACTACTACTCACGGCTACTACTACTCACGACTACTCATGGCTACTACTACTCACAGCTACTACTACTCACAACTATTACTACTCACGGCTACTACTACTCACAACTACTACTCCTCACGACTACTACTACTCATGGCTACTACTATTCACAACTACTACTACTCATGGCTACTACTACTCACAACTACTACTACTCACTACGGCAAGCCTCTACTCACAACATTTTCATCAACAGGTCAATACATAAACTTGTTCTATGTGCATTTTCATTTAAAGTCACCTTATTTAACATATATTAGTCATGCATTAACATTCCTCCCGGCCCAGCAATAGGATCACAAAACACCATTTTCCTGTCAGGTGCACTTCTACCTTCTTGCCTTAGAAACCTGAGATAGCTGAGCCTGGAACAGGAGGGGTTATACTTGGCTGCTTTCCATGAACACAGCACGATATCATAAATGTATTTTCTCTTCCTTATGTTTTTTCTTTAAAAAGAGGTTTGAAAGTATTTATTTATTTATTTATTTAGCAGAATGAGAAGGGGAGAGAGAAAGCGAGAGAGAGAGCGAGGGAACACAGCAGGGGGAGCGGCAGGTAGAGGGTGAGGCAGACTCCGCACTGAGCAAGGGGCCCGATGTGGGGTTTGATGCAGGACTCTGGGATCATGACCTGAGTTGAAGGCAGACGCTTCACAAACTAAGCCACTCAGGCATCCCTCCCTGTGATTTTTAATGGCACTTCCTTTACTCTAGCTTACTTTATTGTAAGAAAAAAGTATATGAATACACAGGACGTACAAAATATGTTCTGTTTTTTGTTGTCATAAGGCTTCTGGTCACCAATAGACTATGCATAGTTAAGCTTTGGGAACCAAAATTATAGGGGTGTTCCCCCCTGCATGGAAGGATCAGCTTGTTTAACCCTCATGACTTTCAAGGTCAACTGCATTTCTCTTCACTTTACAATGATAAACCTTAGAGCTACACTCAGAGGCCATTTTGAAGAGCAAAATCACCAAGGAAAAGAACAAAAATGTGAGAAACATGGCAGTCGGGAAGATTCCAGGAAAATGCTCTCCTGCACTTCATGTATGAGCTGAAACGAGAAAACAAAGTGTTGCCTCTTCAACTTCAACTGAAAACAGGTACGGGGGGAGACACATTTTTCACCTGGGCATGTCCACAATGAGGAGGAAAGCACCGGAAGTGTTGATTTGGGGTCAGAGATACATTTTAGCAAGTAGGCAAGTTCACAAGCCTGGGATCCATGCAAAATGAAGCTGGCCGGCCTCTGCCTTATATTCCTGGACGGCCCGCGGCCTTAATTTTGGAGAGGGGGAGGGATATGGCTCTCCCGCATCTCTCTGACTCTGACGGTGATGACTTGAGTTTGCACGATCTCAACTGGCACAGTCCTCAGCACATTATCTGAGCTCACATCTAGTCCTAGTTGGCTTCATTTTTCTTGAATAAATGTTCAATTTTTATACTAACATTTGCATCAACTGAGCACAACCTGCTCTTTTCCTCTTTATCCTCTGGATATAGTAACGTGTTCACTTTGCTCATTTTGAACTATTCTTCCATTTTTAAGATAAACCTTACTTATTCATATATATGCATTTTTCTGGATCCTATATCCTGGCATTTTAACAATGGAGGACATTTAATGCATAAACGAGTTTGGTTTATACTTCTTTTCTTCCTTTTGGAAGTGCAGTTGTATTAACAATGTTATTCACAAAAAGTACACCCCCCAGAACGAATCTGGGAGGTGTTCCGAACTGTGCTCCTTGCTCGGCGGGAAGCCTGCTTTTCCCTCTGCCTCTGCCTGCCTCTCTGTCTGCCTGTGCTTGCTCTCACTCACTCTCTCTCTCTCTGACAAATAAATAAATAAAATCTTTTTAAAAAAATAGAGTTATTTGGGGAGTGGGTACAGAGAAGGTACAGACTTGGTTAACTGTTCAAACTTCCTTAATTTTTTTAAATTTAGGTCTTTCTACTTTGTCTGTTTAACTTTCAGTAATTAATATTAACCTAGACAATTTATCTTTATTTTATAGTTATAAGGATAATGTTGCTGTAATTGTTACTTGAATTGCTATACTGTATCTATAGTTTGCTGAATTTTCTTTATACTATTATTTATTTTACTATTCTTGCTTGATATTCTAGAAGACTATTTCACCGGGGTTTCAAAGAATGTGGTTTTAAAAATCTCACTGAATATTTGTTCATGTTTTATTCATTTCCAGTCATACGTTTATTAGTTTCCTTATATTAACTCCTGTGTGACTCTAATATTTTCCCCCAGCACTTTTAATGGAATGCCTGCCTTACTCAGTTTGTATTTGTCCTGGATATAAAGAACTTATTTTAGATTCTGTTTCCTTCCAATTATCTCTAAGTGGGCTCCACATCACTTGATATATAATTGTTTCCTTGATGCTTTGTGTCATTTCTTTCATCAGTTTTGGAGTGTTTTCCTTCCAAACATTTTTAATAACTGCTTTGGACATTCTGGAGACGCAAGGTGGATTCTCCCCAGAATTGGCTTTAATGTCAAGATGCCACAGAATCACCAAAGAATGAAACAAGTATATTCCTGAAATCATGGGGCTTTGGGGGGAAAACAAGGTAGACTTCTTAAGAGGGTATGGAAACAGTTTGAGAGGGCAAAGGAGACCTTTGGATCTTTTCTAGAGGGTCCCGAGAATGAGAAGGAGCCTTGATGGACTGACCTTCCTCCGGTGTTTGAGGAGGGGGCTACGTGCCTCGCAAGTTACCAGCTTGCTCAGCAGAGGGCCGAGCACGACGGGAAGGGTGTACGGCAAATCTGTCTGCAGGCAAAACCGAAACAGAGCCGGCCAGCCACACCCCAGGTTTGTTTAGAAGTCTGTTTATCATTTCTCAAAGCAATGTGGCTTTCAACAGTATATTAATTGTTCATTTAAAATTTAATTGAATTATAATCAGAAAATTGTACCCATATTACATTATTTGGAAAATATTGAGACCCTGTGGCATTTACATGATCGACTTTCATCAATGTTCCCAGTGTATTATTTTTACTTTAAAAATAATACATCCATTTCTATTCATTCAGCGATCATCTGCAAAGTTTTAGCATAAATATTTAATCTAGATCTCTCCCAAAATATAAGAAATTAAGAATGCATTAAATTTTTATCTCCTCACTGCCATCAACCATATTATTTTGGTATTATAATTTTAACTTCTTTTAAATATCTCCCTTTTCCATGTTTTAAAAAAGTATGCACTTAAATGTAATAAACATTTTTACTGATTCCTTTATTTCTTTGCTCAAAGAAATAAAGGAATACTTTATATATAAAGTCGTATACTTCTCATATACGACTTCCTTTGGCTTTGATTGCCTTGTGGTTAAACCGAATCATTCGGTGGGTCTTTCAAATGGCCTTTGTACATTAAATCGCTTAGTTCTTATGCATCTAGTATAGATAAGAAATATATTCTTCCCAAACAGATGGGCCTCAGAGTGAGGGGCAGCAAGTATTTTGAACAGATTGTGGAATCTGTCACATTATTCTTCTGTATTGTTACCTAATACCTTGATGGGAAGTCTGGTTATTTTTTGTTTTTCAGTTTTAGATATTTGATTTTGTGTGTCTGTATGTGTAAGTAGCTATTAACATTTTTCCTTTGTCTTTGATATTCAGTGAGGTCACCATAGGGTCTCTAAAAGTCAATATTTTTTTATTGTTGTTTACCCCGTTTTGGACTTTGTGTAACTTTTGTTATGAGGGCTGACGTCCTCTCTTCATTTTTGAACAACTATCATGAAGTGCAGATTTCAATATTACTCATCCTTAAGTCTTTCTAGAATTCTTACAGAATACATGTTCTATTTCCTTGTTCTATCTTTCTGTGCCTTTCTATCACTTTCTTTTCTTTTTCTTATCTGCACTTATAATTTTTTTTCTGCTCTGTCTCACGAATTGTTAGTGCTTCCCAGTATCGTCATTGATCCACACTTCCATTCATTGAGTTACTAATGTCAATGATCTTATTTTTCCTTTGAAAAACTTTTTATATCTTCCGAATGGCCCTTAACCTAGTTTGATCTTGCCTTGTTTGTTTATTTTTACGATCTATTTGAACACTGGAGAGGCTTTCTTTGACTTTTCATTCATATACATTTGGGGGAGGCCAATGGCGTCTTAGCCTTCTTCATGGTGGTGTATGACGGGGATAGCCGGTGCTCTGTGACAGGCCCCCCTCCTGTGCAGCAGCAGCTCCGAGAGCTGAACCATCTGGCTTTGTGGGCATTCCCATGTAGCGAAGTCCAGTGGCCTCCCCAGGGTTTTAAGAGTGCATGAAGAAGCCTGGAACCCCCAGTGGGTCAACTATGATCTCTTATTCCACTTGTAACCTTGGGTATTTGGCAAGACATCCTTATGTTTCTAGAATTCAGTAGGAGCAAAATTTTTTCTAGTCTGTATTTCCTACTCACCTCACAGATAACAGAGAAGGACTCTATGATTCTTGTCTTCGTGTAAGTAACGGTTTGTGAACAGTTACAACCCAGACAGCCCTCGGGTCGGTCTCAGAACTGCCGCCCAGCCAGCGGCGGCCTCTAGTTCTGGAAACCCAGGAGGTATTTTTAGGCGTGGATAACCCCCTCACTTTGATGTTAGAATATCTTTTTCTGGTTTCTAGTCATTGGCATATCCATCTTTCCATGCCAAGGTCTTGGCTCAAAAACCCAACATTTTTATTTAGTATGACACAGCTTTGGCAATTGGGGGATACCTGTGAGAGAAAAGTAGAGGAATGATTCATTGTGGCCTTAGTCTACCATTTCAGAAAGAGACTTCCCTTCTGATCTGAAATCTTACTAATTTGTTTTATGCTGATTGTCATTCTAAGCCCATGTCTCTTCCACATACTACCCTGTGTATATCATAAGTGTAGACTTACCTTCTATCTTACTTCAAGCCCTTCATATACCTTGGAGTGTTCATTCCCATACTTTCTTTGGGCTTTCCTCTTCCCTTCTCATTTTAGCCCCTTAAATATTGGCCACTTGACTTAGCGTTGCCCTGCTTGTCTGTATTTTAAATTGGGATTTATCCAACATAAATAAGTCATACAGTTACATCAAGCCCCAGCTGGTGTAGAGGAAATACTATTTGCAAATACAACGAACCCCCTCAATATCTTAGAATTTAACTGGAAGTAAGGTTAGTTAGTAATTAGCATCCTTTGGCATGACCTCATGTAATGAACCCTCTTAGAAGAAGATTTCTCTGTGTTGACACAAGACATGTTCTATTTGAAAGTTCTATCTAAAAAAGTCCATCTTTTGCTTTCATAGAAATTTAATTTGATGTCCTGACTGAAATAGATATAGAATAGTGAAAATGGTTACCTCTCCCTCAATTTCATATGATTTCAAACATGATTCATTTCAAAGCAAAATATCATCTCCTGCCCACAAGACATAACAAACACCTAATAAAATTTAATGAAATACATTATTTCCAATCACCACGTGATAATTAACTGGTATTACCACTAAAATCATTTTCCTCATTTTCTTTTTTACAGGTTTTATGGCTGATACTTGTAGGGACTTGACAATTTATAGTTCAGAGTAAAATCACAGGAATTAGGTGACAGAAATTCAATTTTGGTTTAAAATAGTTCAAACCGAGCTCACGTATTATCAGAGCAGTAGAGATGATAAAGTTTGGTCTCAAACTTCACCGGCCGACAAAATGATTTATGCCGACATGTGAATTATAAATAATAGCATTTGGGGGAAAAGGTTGTAAATCAAACACTGGAAGAGGCTTAATAAAATCATATTCACATGAACTGTTATTGTGAGAAAAAAGGTAATATTTTTCACCAACACTAATATATTTTTGAGCAAATAATTTTGAAAGTTATGTCTGCCTAATAGTTCCCAGAGAGACAGAAGCTAGAGCCAGATGGAGAGAGGCTGAGAGGGAGAGAGCGTAAGCCCACCTTCCAACGAGGAAGCAGGAGCGGGTCCTCAGCTCGCCTTCTCTGCCCCGACAACTCACGGTGCGCTTTGCAGGATGACAGTGAAACTGAACTTGCAGTGCCTCAAGGACATCATAGGGCAATTATGATACTGTTTGCCCCTCCTTGCTGGAATGTCCCGTGACCCCCTACCTACCGGACGTAGTTTGGCACAATGTTTGTAGAGCAAGAAGAGCCCTGTGCAGTCCATGCCCGAGGGTTCTGTGGGAAGGGAAGTGGGGACAGTCCCAGGTGAGTGTTGGCCGGAGTTCCCATGCAGAAGAAGTATCAGGTGGACAAGGGGGGTTACCACGGGGTGGGGGGCTCAGTCTACCTCTTTGACTTTACCTTGTTTTGTTTTTTAGTTTAGTTATTTTATCTTGTTTTGGGTAGGAAGGCTTTGCCATGGTAAAACGGGCTGAGGAGTCACCCAGCTCCCCTGACATCTGAAAGAGCCGATGCATGAACCCACTCAGTTCATGCTCAGTAATCAAAGAAATCTTTCTTCTACTGATAGAGCTTTAATCACCTGCCCCATATTTTCATTCATACTTCTGGCGGTGAATTCAAATTTCCTATAAAATCTCGAGTCACTTTGGGTACTATACAATCTGTGCGTAAAATTACCCGATGTGTCCAGGCTCCCTTATTAGGTGACAGAATACAGCTGTGTACAACATGGGCCTGTGATGTTTACTCTTCCCTGCATCCATGGTCACTTGTCTGACATTACCACTCCCACTTTCTTATTGTTTGGATTTGATCAATTTCTCTGCGTCATTATATTTTCAAACTTAAGCCTTGCTCGAGTATGAAGTGTGTGTGCATGCTATGATTTTTCAATTCCATTTCAACATGCTGTGTTTTAACAGAATTTTAATTGCATGTTTCACACTGAGTGTGACCATTCATATACTTGATATGGTTCATTGTATCTTACTTTCTGGTTACTTCATTGCAAGTTCTTCTTTCCTCGCCCCCCTTTTTTTATTTGACTGGTCTAATTTTCTGTCTTTCACTCTGTATATCCAGAAGTTCTTCTGCAATATTTCTTGTTACTAGTGGTTGCCTTTTGTTTTCCCAGACTCGTGATAATAGATGTGTCACTAGCTCCTAAGACGGAGACACCAGCCATTATCCATGCAGAGATTCTCTCTGTGCCCAATGAAAAGAGGGTTATTTAAAAGTCACTGTACTTGCACTGTCACCCAGAAAATGAGGCATTTATTAAACTTTGTTTTCTCCTTCCCTGTTCTTCATCCCGACCTATCACTATGTTTCCCTCACATGGGACAAGCCTCTTTGTTCTGGGCTACCAATCCAATGTTTGGCTCATCAGGCTTCTGCCTTCTGTGTTTCCAGTTCCTCAGATGTGCTACAAGGACCAGTTATTATTTTAGTACATAAGGATGTGATCAACCTTGTTTTCAGTCCACATGTATCACAGTCATACACATGAAATAGGGCTGAACTTTTCTTTCAAAGTCCAGATGCTTTCATCATATGAAGCCTCAAGATTTGCAAATGAGAAGCCTATTTCACAGGTTGCTGGGTTTAACAAATAAAAATGCAGAATACCCAGTGAAATCTGAATTTCCTTCAACAACAAAAGTGTTTTTAGGTATGTCTCAAGTACTGCATAGCATATACTTACGCTAAAAACCTATTATTCATCCCATACAGTGTTTGGAATAGACTTTTATCAAACATATATTCACTATTCATATGAAATTCAAATTTAATGAGTGTCCTGTCTTTTATACCCTACCATGGACAGTTTGATTCATTGTTTTTCGCTTGTATGTAATTTTTTTAAGTGTTTGAAATGTCTTTCAATATCCTCTTTAGCTTTCGAGGTACAAACATTGAGTGCAACATGCCTTCAAAATGAGACTTGTTTTGTTTTGTTTTTGAACGACCAAACTTGAGCAGAACTGAGGAAATCTTTCAAAGTCAAGACTGGAGTCTGCTCACCTGCCCTTCTCCCCCAGTTTCACAGCTGCTTGATGGTCGGGGCACCAGTCCCATAGACACACCTGTTCAGGTGAAGGAAGCATCTCTTCCCAGCCTCCAAACCTCTGTGGTCCAGGATTTCTCCATAACATGTGGTTTCTTTCAACCCTCACTCTCGATGTCTCTGAGCAAGCGGGCTGAGCCCTGGACGACATGTTAGGCAACGTCAGGTGTCTTGAGGCAGGTACCCCGGCCAAGAACCCCTTAGAGACAGCCCACTCTGCTATGGGCTCTGCTCAGGTCTGGGAATCAGGTGGTAGCTGGGACATGTGGTGGATGCAAAATTCACATCATCTAAAAGGGCCTTCATACTGTGTACCCGATTGTAGGAGCCACTAGGGATCGCAGATCTTCACAACTTCGGAGACAGCATTTCTGCGTGCCATGCATTCGTGTCAACAGCACAGGAAGATGAAATGGCCCATGTGGGCTTCAACTCAAGTCAGGCCATGTCCACACCATGCATACTTTTTTACCGTGTCACTTGATCAGAAAACACATACAATACATGCTCTGGTGACAAAGGGATGCCGTTCCCTGTGTTTTCCCACCAGGAAACGTGTGCTTCTTGCCCTTCTATTTCGCTTTTTGTCTCAGCTAGTCTGTTCGTCCCCAGGAGATTATTAAGAGCTGTCCAAGGCCAAGAACTATGCATCACTCATGACCTTCTCAACAGACACTGCAAATATAAGCTTCTTATAAATGTCTTTCCATTACTGCCCCCTGAAGATGGACTTTTAGACATTTTTTTTCCTAATCAGCATTTTTTAAATCATCCCAGGAATTTTTATTAGCAGTATACTAGATGCCCATTTATGTGTTCTGTTTTATATGTAAACAGAGGACCATGTTTTCCACCTTGCAGGAAGCCGTCATCCCCCACAATCAGTAGTCTTCAGAGTCCCGTGGTCACCGAGCTTCTTAAGGACTTTGGAGTGGTGTTCCTTCACCAAAGCACCTGGGTCAAAGGAGGGAAGAGTGGACCTTCCCTCAGGAGTCTTCAGAGGTGGAAGGTGGGGTTGGACATGATAATCCATCCCAACATTCCTATCTACTGACATTGTTGAATTCCATCCTCAACCTTATATCCGGGATGCTCCAGAATCTCAACTGTATTTGATGTAAGCCACAGATGAGACCAGAACTCACCCAGGCACTGGGCACTGTCCTGGCCTATCTCTCAACTATTGAGCTTAATATATTTGATCGATAAATCCTGATAAATCCATTTAAATCGATGAATTATATCCAGTTAAAGATGGCGTCCCATTCTGCCTTATACGGCACCCGTATAATCTAGGTGTATCTCTAGCTGTCTGCCTCTTTCCCTGCATCGTGTCTCAAGACAGGGTCTCCCGTGAAATAAGCTGCCTGCTTGATCGAGCTGACAAAGAATTTGGTGAAATGCAATTCCCGTGCACCCGACCGATCCGACAGAGGCTGCGTGGAGAGCACTGCACAGGGCAGGAGCCAACAGAACCATCCGGCACTGGTACAACCGTCTCATGGCTCAGACCTGCCGACAGGATGCCGTCCCTTGGACACTCACGGCAGCCCTGATGCATCTTACCGCTCAACACATGGCTCAGCGGCTCCACAAGACCGCTCACAAATAGCAAAACGACTGTCTTACCTTATGTTGTCTTACAGATCACACGACGTCCTTCTCGGTCTGCTCCCTTGAAGGTCTTTGATTGTCGTGCGGGAAAAGTACATTTATCTTCAGTCCCATGTTTGTGATGATTGGCATCACCGGCACCAAGCACGTCCCAGGCTTTGAGTTCGGTATCTGGGAAGTAGGGATTTACAAGACAGATTTGGACACTCCCCTCAGGGTGGTCACATTCTAGAGAGATCCGATAGGCAAATAAATAAACAACAGGCTCAGTGTGACGTGTATTACCGGGTGTGTAATAGAGAACATTATGAGGAAGAACATGGGGCTCGTGATTTAGATCTGGGTGAACGTTAGGACTCAGCTGAAATCTGAAGGACGTAAAACCTGAAAGCAACATAATTTTCTGCTCCCAAGTTAAACAATTATGAGACTTGGAATAATTCCCTGTCTCTGTAAATGCAATTTCTTGTATCTGTGTTAAAACAGAATGAAACAAAAAGCCCCACTGAGGCCAATCAGAAGGAACTTAGCTGCCCTCTCCATAAAATATTTCATCCAGGACTATAAGACTGCAGGAAGACAAATGAGGACAGTGTATGTGAAGGGCTTGTCAGGTCCCATCTTGGAGGAGGAGGGACTGAAGAAAGGAATTCTACTCAGAACCTCCTCAGGCAGCTTATCTGATGGGACCTGATGTTGGACTGTATGTTTAGGGGGAGCGAGGACACATCACAGGGACTCAGGCCGGTCTCTCGCAGTGGGCAGGGTATTTGAAGGACCTCTCAGGAGCTCCACAAACAATCCTTTCATCAGAGGTTTGCTCCTGATGACGCAAGGGCTGCTCTTGGCTTTCATTTGTCCCAGGTTAGTAGCTCAGATAAGTAATACGTGTTGCCAGGCTTTTATCTGGCTGAAAACTAACAGCGGCTCCTTCCTTTAATCGAGGATCGTGAATTCAGCAAAGAACACTTTGCACGGCTCTGTAGAAAAACAAAAGTGATAAATACTATTCCTGAGTTCAATTTCTTACCAAATGGTTGTATTTCTCTGAAAGGTTAACTTGTGCAATTTAAAAATCACTTTAAACCCCTTTCAGCATTTTATCTCATTAAACTCTCCCACAATTGATCCCCATGCTCAAACACACTCCACTGCCATTATATCTGATGTGGTCATCAAGCCAGAATTTCTCAGGGTTTTTATCACTCGCTGCAATCAACTTCACTCACCTCATGGTGGCTTCTCATTTCCCTTCTGCTAAGTCGTGCTAAAATCCTCGAGAACAATCTGTGTACAATTTTATGATAGGATTTTTTGGTAAGGTACACACCGTGCTTTGAATGAACACGCATTACAGAAGAGCATAAACCTTGTGCATTTTTTTATATTGTGGTACTAATTAAATGCAGTGCTCGAATAAAATAGATTGAATTTCCTGGTATCATTCCTATAGACTTTGCTTCTCTGCATGGATTTCAAAACTGCAATTCAGGGAATTCCAACAGATGGTAATGATGTTCTGTAAATACATATAGGTCAGTTCATACAGGGGTCTGGTATAAATAATGGAAGCAAATTAAAGATGCTTGCTTTATAAATTGCAATTATTTTAAATTGCAGACACGGATAACCAATGGTCTTCTCTAAGAGATGTATGGCCTGAGTATAATTTCCATAGTAAATATGGGGACCATGTGTTGTGCATATATTTTCTACAAAGAGCTTTTTAAGATTTTGCATTTAAATAAAGATCAAATGTATTATATGTAAACATGTGTCCTAGCGCCTAACACTTCTAAGTACCTGGTAAATGTTCGATGTTTTTATTAGTATAACGAGTGATGCCATTTACTCTCATAAGAACTCAAGGAAATAAGACTCCTTATGCCTCTGCTTTGCAGATGGAAGGAGTGGGGTTCCAAGGGGTGGCAAGAAAATGGCGTGGGAGGCCAGTGGGGGCACAGCTACAGACTGGCTTGCTTTAGGGGCTTGCTCCTTTCCTCTATCCCAGAGGGAGAAGTAGGGAGAAGGACTGGAATGCCACTGCTCTCTCTGTCCCTCCCCTTTCGCTGCCTGCCCTCCACATCTGGAAGGGATGCCCTCCGATGGCAGCCTTCATGGCACAGGGCATATTACTGCAGACACACTCTTCTCTCTGATTAGCACCATCGCCAAAGTCTGCAAAAGACAGGGTTGCTCTCCTTTTCGTTGCTCTTCTGTGTGATACTTTTTTTCTCTCTCCTTTTCCCTTTTCCTCTACCACCTCCTTCATTTGTAAGTTCCCAAAGGTCCGTACCTAGTAAGGATTCACTTTTTAAAAATAACTGAATTTGTTTTACCAGGAAGTCAAACAGAGTTTTGCAATGGTCAGCTCTATGGTGGCCTAAGGTGGCACAGATACATTCCTCCTGGGATATTGCCTTGGGTCACAGAGCATGAGAGATGGCCAGCAAAGCGTCATCCAGGAAGGAGAAGTGTTCATACAATGTGGTGGGTCTTCTGGCCAAAATGACCCAAACCTGCTCCTTGAATTAAATAAGCCTCCATAAACCCACAGGAGTACCAATCCTTCAGGAAAGCACAGAGGGAGGTAGAATGAGTCTTCTTTAAAAAGCCTCTTTTTTCTTAAAAAAGAGGACCAGAATATAAATATAAGGAGTACAATAATTAGAAATACCACCGCTTTGTGACCACTACTACAATGGACTCCTTTAAGGATTATCAATTAAGGCTACGATGATCCGGTGAAAGAGCTTTTGTTCAAGGATGAGCCATTCATGTAATCTCAAAACACCACCCAGTTGATTAATTGTTACCTACCTATGGAAGCGGTGCCTTCTCTACACATAAATGTGGCGGGGAACCCCTTAACCAAGCATGGTTCCCTGATAAGATGCACTGAGGAGAGAACATTCTGCCTAGTCATTTTATTTACAAAGTGTCTGATCAAACAAATGCAAATGTGTAAAGATTACGGAGGTCAAAACCTCTGGTCTGATTGGAAACACGAAGTCATGAGAGAGTAGGAGGGAAAGGGACGGTCTGTAGATAAAATATTAGTAGGGACTCTTTTATAGAAATGGCAGAGGTTTAGTAACTGTCATGCTTCTCAAGTGACGTTTCCTCATTTATTCCCTTCTATCCTATCGGGAGTTTACCAGCAAATTCAATATTTATTTTTGAAAGATGCATCTCAACGTGTTACATGAAAAAGTTCCCACCGGATTAAAAGTGGTTTATAAATATTGCAGCGGAGCTCGTGTGCTGTGCGGGACCAAGTGTGGCTTCTGTGGCCAATCCTGAGTTTTAGTCTCCGTTTGCTACATCACGGTGTGCCATGTTTCGAGTTAGCTGTTGTTGCTTCCTATGTGGAGGACAAATAATCATAATCATCTCATAGGGCTGTTGGAATTAAATGAGGGGAACCGCATCAAGGGTCCAGTATATACCCAGCAGGGATTGAAAATTACCTGCCTTCCTTGTTCCTTCCTCCTCCGTTATTTATAAGTAGCCCAGTACGGATGTAGGAAGTGGTGGGTCGAAATTGTCCCTTTTTGCTAATTAGCACAGTGGTAAGGAAAGGATTTTGGGTTTGCACACGATCACCAGATCTTGGAGTAAGCCCTGTTTCAAAAATAGACCTTGAATATCCTTGTCCCTAAAAAGAGGTTTTCCTCAGGAGTTGGAGAAATTCCACAGCCCCTGGACCTCACAGGAGACTTGCATCTCTGGCCCGGATTCTGGAGGCATGCTGTTGTCATCATTTCAGAGAAACAAGGAAGCCAGAGTCCAAGCCCCCGGCAGACCTGGGAACCCCCACACAAGCCAGAGCATTGAGATCTGCACAAGAGAACCTCTGGGGTCTCTCGGGCTAATCTGACCTTCTGTGGGCAAGGAAAAGAGCAGTGTAGAGAAAACACAGGGACAGGAATGAAGTCTTAAGTTGAGGTGCAGGGTTAATTTTCGAGGATTCAAGCACTTTTGTTTTCTACCTGATCCTTCTGTCCTACTAGAACTCATCGTCTTGAACCAGCTGATGGTTTTACAATCAGAGGTTCTGGGGCAACTGGGTGGCTCAGTGGGTTAAAGCCTCTGCCTTCGGCTCAGGTCATGATCCCAGGGTCCTGGGGTCGAGCCCCGCATCGGGCTCTCTGCTCTGTGGGGAGCCTGCTTCCTTCTCTTTCTGCCTGCCTCTCTGCCTACTTGTGACCTCTCTCTGTCAAATAAATAAATAAAATCTTAAAAAAAAAGGGTGCATATAAGTGTGAGCATGTGTACGAGCATGAGAGTATGTGGTTGTGTATGAGCTTGAAGATGAGTGTGCATGTGAGTGTGTACGGGTGTGAGATTGTGTGTGTGTGTGACAGAGAGAGAGACAGACCCAAGGTGCCTTCCAGTGCTTCCACCTGGACCACCAGGTAAGCACCGTCCCTGTGTGCTGGGGAGGCTCTGCCTCACCTGGCCACCTCCTGGCCTGCCGCCTCCGTCCTCTGTCCTCAGGACCCAGTGATGGTGCCCACTGCACAGCCCGTCCACACTGCTGCACCCTGAGCTTGCAAGCCTCAATTACAGCTCATGTCCAGCAGCCGGGCCCAGTCTCTAAGTTAGGTTTTTCAGAACCACCTTGTGCAAATGGACCACAGCACTGTCCACATAGTAGAGCTGCTCATTCAGCTCACCCACACTTCTCACGGGAACAGCAATTCCCTGAAGGGTTGAGAGTGTAGATTTATTTATTTCTGTGTCTTTGGTCACATGGTAGGAGCTCAGATTTCTTAAAAAATCAGTTCCATTGAACTGAAAAGAAGTATTAAAATAAAAAACACTGTTTTCTTTGACTGTGTCACTCGGGTTGAGAAAATTGAATTTGTGTGAGCTTGAGGGCAAAGGAGGGATTGCTGGTGAGCAAACAAGGTCATCACAGATGGCCCCGGAAGTCGACATCCCTGCCTTTATTTTGGACACACACACACACACACACACACACACACACACATCATGGCAGAGCTGAGGCAGAGAAAAGGCAAATTGTCAAAAGTTTTCTAATTTGTAAAATGGCTGAAATCACATGAAAATCCAGATCTGTGAAACTCCAATGCCTTTGCTCAGACCAACTCGGCTCTAGGGCGTGAGCATGGCCACTTGAAAGCCTTTGTTTCACTCCTAATCCTCACGGTTACCGCCTTCGTAGCACTGAGTCCCATTAAAAAACTAGGAAGATTGAGAAAATGCCGACAGCACTTCCTTCCCTTGGTTATAAATTTGTTTTTGTTGTAACTACAAAGTCTTTTCCAGCTGTGAGCTGTCTTGAAAGGGGCTTCAAAGATGTGCTCACGGGACTGTTAAGGACTGAGGAGCAGCCATCCTACTGGCAAATCTGAGCGTTCACATTCACTCCTGAAATTCCCTGTGACATCAGTATGTCACGGTCTTGAAGACAAAGCCGTACTCAAAGTGATTAGGGTAATAGAATGCATTTCATTTGTACAAACCCTCCTCTTCCAACAGAAGAGACAAGTCCTCATTGTCACAAACATCATCTAAAATGGCACACGCATTGGGGCACCTGGGTGGCTCAGTGGGTTAAAGCCTCTGCCTTCGGCTCAGGTTGTGATCCCAGGGTCCTGGGATGGAGCCCCGCATCGGGCTCTCTGTTCAGCGGGGAGCCTGCTTCCTCCTCTCTCTCTCTGCCTGCCTGTGATCTCGATCTCTCTGTGTTAAATAAATAAATAATAAACTCTTTAAAATAAATAGATAAATAAATAAATAAATAAATAAATAAAATGGCACATGCATTTGTGAGTGAGGGTATCTTGGGGGTGTATAATGTTATAAGAGATTTTTGTCAGACTCTTTCTACCCTGCTTACAAAAGTGCTTCTGAGATTAATGCGAAGAGGAAAAAAATAGTCTTACAAAAATCGTTTCCTAGTGTTGCCATTCTTTGCATATTTGGATGCTAGGTGTTTGTGTGCACTGCATAAAACCAAGCATAATTTACCATGTCATTCTTGCTCACCTTTCCATATCGTGTTTCAGTTTTATAGGGTTATATATTGCCAAAGAATATAAAGAAGAATATATTTCAGATGAAAATATTTATTTTTGATTCCGCATCTTTCTTTCAAGGATGTGATAATCTATTTTTCTGTTTCTATTAGCCACGGAGACATAGAGGAAGAAGGAAGCCTTCAACCTGAGAAGGACAGTAATGAATTCTGTGAGTTTACTGTCTGCAAGTCCCTCCTGACCACTTTTGGTATATTATCTCAATTAAGCCATGTTGCAACACCATTAAATAAATAACATTAACTATTCTTTCAATAAATAAGGCAATCAGATTCGAGAATGCCAATGAAATTTGCTCAAATACTATATTAGCTTAAAGACGAAAGCTTATGCCCTTCACCACTACTTTATATTTACATTGGTTTTGCCTTATACGTTTTACCTCAAGAACATGTCAGGTGAGGTTTCCAAAAGGAAAAATCAAAGTAAACAGACCATCCACTAATGAAATGTGTCCTGGTTCCAATAAGGGTAGTCGTCTTCTCTATAGTTTAGTCAAATTTAATTATTGAACAAATTGAGTCAAATTTCTGATAGTTAAGTAAGTTTAACTGGTCGAAAAATGCTTGATGAATCCTGATCTTCTGACTTTTCTTTTTTTTTTTTTTAATTTTTTTTTTTAAGATTTTATTTATTTATTAGAGAGAGAGAGAGAGCACAGGCAGACAGAGAGGCAGGCAGAGGCAGAGGGAGGAGCAGGCTCCCTGCCGAGCAAGGAGCCCGATATGGGACTCGATCCCAGGACGCTGGGATCATGACCTGAGCCGAAGGCAGCCGCTTAACCAACTGAGCCACCCAGGCGTCCCTGATCTTCTGACTTTTCTACACCACTTTTGAATTTATTCACAGCTTGTCCTAAAATATTTACTGTTCGTGTAAACACAAAGTCTTGGATCTTGCTCACCCTCCTCTCCCCCCGGATTCAGGGCCCTCCACCCAATCGCCATTACCCTCACTGTTCAACACCCTGAAATCCTCTGGCCAGTCTTCAGGCAGCTGGCTTTGCCCACTTGCCCGCCCAGCTCTACAATCTAGAATGCCCCACTGTGCTACCCCCTGTTTAGACTGCAGTCATTGCATTCTTCTCCCCTTTGAGGCCAACCTTGGACGCCACGTTCGACGTTGAGTTCTCTGTGCCCACCGGCTGGTTGGATCAAAGGACCTCACCAAAAAACAGTTCTTCCACTGAGCTAGTAAAATAATAAAAATAAATAAAAATCTGGAGATCTGGAGAAATGGGTTCTATCTTTAAATTTTCCACACATTTCATGTGAACTTAAATGAGCCAATTTATTTTAATAACATAAACTTTTGTTTCAGTTTTTATGAAACTAATACATGTCTAATATTAATAATTCAATTAACAATGGTATTTATTTGTCTTTAAAAAAAAAACTCTATTTTTCCTAGTATTTATTTACCCTCCCACTTCTAAGACACAACGGTATTGAACAACTTCCCTGAAACCTGCAGTGGTTACCTCCATTTTTATTAAGTAGGAAAAAAAAACCCTCCTTATATTACCCCTTGTGGATTCTGCAATTTGAGGACCTACTGATTCTCTTTCTACAGAGAGGGACTGTTCAGTCCTGTGCACACCCTTTCCTTTGCTCCCCTTCCTAACATCAGTGTCACTGTGCTCCCTAGACCACAGCCAGCGTTTCCCTTCACTGCAGAGTCTACAGGGAATAGCACCCGAGTTCCTGGTGATAATGACTACCTTACAGTACTTGTCACTTCGTTTTCCGAGTATTTCACTGCTTCATCTGCTGCAGTCCCCATCCTCTCAAACTGCATTTTGAGAACGCCTGTTCTCCTAAACCCCATCTCTCCACGCCCGTCCTGAATGGTCACTCCACAGGCTTTCTGTACAGGCAACTCATCCAGTGGCTTGATCCAAATTTCCTGGGGCCCATGTCTTCCTCTTCCTTGGATTGTATCTTTGTGTTGAGGAATCACAGCCTCCAGGGGTTTGCTGGTGCCCATTCTCGTCTAGAATTGTGCTGGAAAATCCTCTTCCTCTCTCTGTTTAATTAGGATCTGAACGAAACACCTGATGTATCTCTGGGAAAACTGAAGGCTTATCCACCTTTCTCCACAGTCCTTTACTTTTGAAACCACTCGACAAGACT
>RCUC01114263.1:0-11720 GCA_003697995.1 Taxidea taxus jeffersonii | reverse complement strand
GAGTGCAGCAGGGAGATGAGGCAGCAGAAGCCTGCAGGAGACAGGGGGTCATGGAGGCTCCCAGGGTCAAGAGCAGAAACCAGAGCCCCAAGCCAGGCCAGCACTAGAGAGGAACGAGGAGGAGACAGACAGACAGACAGAAGGAGAAGGTGGGAGACACACAGGAAGACAGCAAAGACAGAAAGTGGGAGACAGAGATGGGGCCATGTGCTCCCTTGCCCTTCCCACAGGCACCCACCTGTCAACACATCTATCTCTCCTCTTCGGGGCTGAAAGCAAGAAGGGGAGGTGGAAAGACTTTGTCAATCAGCCAGGGGAAAGTTCTGCAGCTCTATTTCTGCAGTTAAAATTTTCCTCAAGCCCCTGGTGCAGAGCAGGAGTTTCCAGAGGTGAAGAGAGTAAAGACAGACGCCCCCTGGGGATGCCCCTCATTTGACCCTACTTTGGGCCATGAGCCTGAAGCTTAAAGTGCCCCAGGAACAACTCCCAGCCAGGGTTCCAGAAACCAAGGTGTCTGGCCACTGAGCCCTACGAAGTGACAAAAGAAGGCCAAGGGACACAGGCCAGACCCTGTCCATCCCTCCCCCCCACGTTGGGATCTGAATTCTCTTCTGACCCCACATCACCCAAGAATGACCCCCCATTCTTTCAGGATATCTGATTCATCTCATGGAACACCAACTGAGGGTCCGGCTTTGTCCCCAGCCAGCTGTGTGACCTTGGTTAACCTCTTCCTCTCTGAAGACCCCAGTCTACCATTTCTGCAGTCCTGTGACTCAGTTGGTCTTCACCAATCTTCCAAGTCAACGGTGTTCTCAGGAGGTTGCTGCTCAGCATCGCCCAACTCTCCACCTCACCCCCCTCCTGGAAAGCCCCTTATCCTGTCCAGTTTCTCACCTTCCTCTAGCAAACCTTAGCTGTCCCATTGCCTCTAGGCCTTGCAAATTGCTAAGCAACCACCCAGGTGAACTAAGATGACTAGAGGTGAGACAGGAAGTGGGAGTGAATGACCCACCTCTATGGGACAGAGCACAGCGGGGCCGGTTGAGGGGTGCGGGGTGGGGGTGGTGCCTGGCCTTTCAGCCGATGGTGCGGGTTTAAGACAGTGAGCCGTCCCCACCCCCCCGATTCCCTAGAACAGGGCTGATCGCAAAAGATCAGTGCGGGGCTAGACTTGCAGGTCAGAAACCCCTCCCCATGTCCCCAGAGAGGAGCCTGACAGGAGGCCAGGTGGGGAGGGAGGGTGACCTGTGGACACGTGGGTCTCCCCCTAATGGATGCCTGGGCCTCGGCAGGCAGCCGGGGAGGGCGCTGGGGAGCCCCGCCCCCCAGAACCACAGCCAGCACCAGATGTCAGCCGCGTGGCGCAGCGCCCCCCACCCGTCCCCGAAACCAAAGGCGCCCCTTCCAGAGGAGAGAAAGGAGGGGGCCTCATCATTAATAGCGCTGGCGGCAAGGTAAAGCCACCCGCCCGCTCCGGAGCACACTCGCCCATAATTATGCCAGCCGGGCTTTCATCCCCACGCGCGCACGCTGCAAGTTTATTGTTGTATTTCGGCCTTTTGTTCAGTCTCCTGTGCCTTTTATGCAAGGGGAAGGGTGCCGAGGGGTCAAAGCGTCCTCCCCCGGCTCCTCTCTCTGTCAGTCCTTTTAGAAAAACACCCAAAGCCATAATTTGTCTTAGAATTTCTTTTGAAACAGCTACAAGAAAGACTAGCGACTGCTCTCTCCCCTCTGTTTCTGATTCCAGCCATCCCTTTATGTGGCTTTCATTAGAGCCTCGGCCGCGCCTCTTTTGTGGGAGAGACTTGTGGGAACCCAGGCAGTTTCCCAGCCGCTGTGATGTTGCTAAAGATTAAAAAGGAGCTTTGAAGCTGTACCAGTTCTCTCTGCGCCCCCTCGGTACAGGGCCTCCGAAAGACCCAAGCCATCTGGCAGACCCGACAGAAAGACAAAATAAAGTGATGGAGACTAGCTCTTCAAAGCCGCAATGGCAGATTTGTTGATCTGGGCGTTATCTCTCCGTGCCAGGCCCTCCGAAGTCACCAGAACACCTAGGTCAACCCGGTCAGGCCTTGCTGGAGCCTGCGGAGCCTTCCAGGCTGAGGCTGAGGCTCCGAGGGAGGAGCCCCCCGACCCCCGCCTCGAGGCAGCTCCTGTGGGGTGAAGGGATGGGCCGAAGGCTGCTGGAGGTGGGCCCCAGGAAACTCCGCAGTTGGATCCGAAGCCGGGTCCTGGTGGTGGTTTCCCGCAAGGGCTACAGGCCCCCGCCCGCTGTCCCATCTCAGTAGGGGCGCCTGACAGGGGCCAGAGAGAGTCAGGCCGGGAAGCTGGCGGAAGGCTGTCCTGAGCAGGAGGGGAGCGGCAGGGAGATGAAAGGCTGCTGCCCTGATTGCAAGCGACACCCTGGCGGCTTCCATTCGGAACCTGGTCTCACAGCTTCCGGCTGTCTGTTGGGGGGGTGGGCGCCATGGGGGGATCTCCCTTGGCTGACTGAGCCCGGGACAAGCAAAGATCCTGGAGGTACAGAACTAAAAGTGGCTCCGACCCAGTGCCACTTTAACACCCCACCTGACCTCCATGTAACCTGGTCCTCTCCGGGCCTCAGTTTGCCCTCCTGCCAAACAGAGTGAGTCTACCCGTGTGGGCAGAGTCTCTCTTACTTTGTTGGGGAGCAACGCCCAGAGCCGAAAGCTTTGGGTCACGGGTGCTCCTCTGGCCTGGATAAGAACCAGCAACACAACTGAACAGACACACCCCACAAACTGAGTTTCTGTGAAGGAATCCGGGGGACCTGACCCCACACACCTACTACTGATGTGACCTCACACAAATGGCTCCTCTGTCCGTGACTCAGCTGTCCTCGTGGTGAAGTGCAGGAGGTGGAAAGCACCAGAGATATTCATGTGCTGGGGAGGATTGGGGTCCCATGAACATTCGAGGGGACCAAGGAGAGGTCAAGAGGGAGCTGAGCGGGTACTCCTCTGGATCCCCCACCTCCCTCCAAACAGAGCTTTCATCTGTTACACACATTGGACTTCAGATAACATTTCCAGGCTTTTTTTAAGGTCCTGCTGATGAAAACACACATACAATTTAAAAGCCACAGGTTAAGAGGGCCCGCTCCCTCTTTCTGACCTCCTTGAATCTGTGCTCCCCATTGGACCCCAATGGGCTCAACTAAGAGCTCAACCTCATTCTATCCAGTTTCAGTAAAATGATGAGCTTACAGAGTCTGACCACTGATCAGCAACCAAGTATCTGTTGAAAACCTACTCTGGGGGCACCTGGGTGGCTCAGTGGGTTAAAGCCTCTGCCTTAGGCTCAGGTCATAATCTCAGGGTCCTGAGATCGAGTCCCGCATCAGGGGGTCTCCGCTCAGCAGGGAGCCTGCTTCTCCCTCTCTCTCTGTCTGCCTCCCTGCCTACTTGTTCTCTCTCTCTCTCTCTGTGTCAAATAAATAAATAAGTAAATAATCTTTAAAAAGAAAAAAAAAATCTATTCTGCTTTCCCACCTACGAGAATGTCTCAAACACCAGACCCAGAAATTTAAGAGATGGTCACATTCACAGGGCATTTGATAAATCAGCATCTGCTTTCTAAACGGGAGAGACATGGCCGCTGGTCACAGGCCTGGGGGACAATTCATCTACTCCCATCTTCCTCTGCGTCTTCCCTCTAGCCAGATGCAGGACCAGGGTCCCAGGCCCTCCTGCACTGCCCTGCCCCTTTCAGAGGATCCAAAGAGGAAACTTCTCAGTTTTCTTTCCATCACAGCTGGCCCCAACCACCCTTCCTTCCTCCAAAGAGCACAGCTGGCGTCAGGGTGGGAGGCTCACAGCAGAGATTTCCGGGCACCTTGGCAGTGATGTGTCAACGTGAGATTAGGCTTCCATCTGTGTGTCCTCCCAGAGAGGGAGGAAGCCTGGCTCCTGGAGAGGCAGGGCCACAGATAAGCACCTTTGGGAGTGGGCATCCTGCCCACCAAATCCTGAAGGGAGTCATCCAGAGTAGTCCCTTCTTTCCCTACCTGTTAAACTCCTACTCATGCTTCAAAACCCTTCTGTGGTATCGCTCCTTCTTTGTAGGCTTTCTGAGCCTCCCTCTCCCTCAGCTCATGTGCCGCTTCATCCACTTATGTCTCGGGAAACTCTAAAACTAAATAGCAGTCATTTTTCCAGGAAGAGGGCACATGTCTGGAAATCAAAGTTCTGCACTTCAAATCCCAGCTGTCTTTTCACCAGCTGTGAGACCTTGAACACGTCACTTTTCCTCTCTGTGCCCCAGTTGCCTCATTTATAAAGCAGAGAACATAGAACTTATCCTCTAGGGTTGTTCTGAGGAATTGATAAGGTGATAAACATGAAAGAGCCGAAAATTGTGTCCAACGCATAAAGGCACGAAGAAGTGAGCTTCGTTCTTGCACTCATAGAGTGTGAGCGTCTTGAGGGCATGAACCGGGTTTTCATTCACTCTCACATTCATTCATGCACCCATTCATTCACAGATTCATTCAGTCATCATCACTGAGCTCCTGGAGAGAGGCAAGCCCCCGAGCCAGTGGCTGGATGTTACTGCAGGTCATAAGATGGACTCTCTCCAGTGCCCATGCATCTCACAGAGGGGTTTCCTCGCCCTTCGATCTGCAGTACCCACTTTGGCTGACACTCCCTTCACCCTTCCCATGCGCCTGGGCCAAAGGCAGGTCTGCCAAGTTCAGGCTGGAAGTTGCCTGCTCCTCAGGGTCGTCAGCAGACCCTCTTCTGCAATGGGTGTCTTCTGCAGGCAGAGCCTTGTTGAACAGTCTGGGAGAGAAGAAATAAAGAGACGCCATCTTCCCACTCTCAGGGAGCTCCTGGTCTGACGGGGAAGACACTCATCTCATCCCTGGGGAGTTTTCAGCATGATGGAAGAGACAGACATAGTTCTCAACCTTGGAAACTCCCAGTTTGACGGGAGAGTCATCACTTCCTGATTTGGGGGACTTCCAGTCTGAGAACAGATAGCAGAGTCACATTTTCCCTGATGCTGGTGGCTCTTAGTTTGCTGGGGGAGACACATTTATCTCGGATTGTGGAACTCCCAGTCTGATGGAGGAGACACATGGCTCTTGATCTTGGACCAGTCTGTCACTGATGGGGGGCGGGGGAGTTCCTGTCCCAGGAGGGCACTTCCTCTGATGGGAGAGGCAGTCTGTGCCCATAGATAGCTTGAGAGTCAGATAAAACAACATACATGGTAAAAAAGAGATCAATGTACAGTCCCTTTGAAAAGCTAGCTGTGCAGTGTCTCTATCTGTTTGTGGACTCAGAAGTGATATTCCTGGCTCTGCAGACACACCATCCTAATCCACAGGGCTGGACACAAATGACACAGAATCATCACCTCACAAGCATCGAGCCAAGCCCCTCACCAAAGAATCCAAGCCAGAGCTGGCCTGAGGCCCCAGTCACTGGCATCTTGTGCCAGCCTTGCCAGGGGAGGCTTTCTCACGATCAGGGACATCTGGGCTGGCCCGGCTCCCAGAGGCCACCGACATAAAAAGCGAGGGGCTCAGCGGAAACACCATCTGTACATCATAAAGCCGCTTGGTGTTTCCCAGGGGCTGCCTCCAGCTGTGCCTGGGCTGCCCAGGAAAGGCAAGGAAGGCACCAAGTGACCGGAGGAAGCGGGGGGGGGGAAGGTCGCCCAGGAGCAGAGAGCCAGGCTAAAGTTCCTCCACCTAGCCCCCTACGCCCTTTGGAAGTTCACGTCACCTGGTTTGTCTCCCTGCCACTGCCCAGGACCACAGGTCATGCCCATCCCTGAAGATGACCTATGACCCGAGCAGGAGGCAGTGGTGACTATGCACTCAGATGCTCGAGTGAACTGCCCCGATTCAAATCCTAGATCCACACCGTGGGTGAGTCGATAGACTTCACGGAGCTTCTTTCATACCTGCACATCGGAGATGACTATAACCACAGCCTTATCCTGAGCTTACCGTCAGAACTAAAAGAAGCATGCACCTGTTCTACTTCAATAACATTTTATTATAAAAGAGGTAATAGGTGTCTCGTGCCTGCTTTGCCTGACTTTTAAAGAAATACTCGATCACTTTTGGCTCTTCTTATTACCTTCCCTTCCAGGCGTTGTCCCGAGGCTTGCAGAGCACGCTCCTGTAAGGGGTGGAGCTGTGGAGGATATTTCATTGGCTGCCCTCCCCAAGGCCCCACCCCCCCACCACCACGACCGCAGCTAATTGGACAGGACGTAGGACACGGCTCAAGGGAAGCTTATCAATTGGCAGACGAGCAGAGCCTGTCAGATTCTCGGCGGAGAATTTGAACTGGGGCGGGGGAGGGGGTCAAGCTGTCAGGTCGAGTGGATTGATGATCCCATTTGGCCACAAAGAGCGGAGGAAAGCGGCAGAGAGGAGCAGAAAAAGATGGGTGGCTGAGAACAGTAGAGATGAGAGAGAGAGACACAAAGTTCCTGCAAGACAGAAGGAGAAGAGAGGCAGGGAGGAGGGCTCCCATGCCAGGTTTGGGGTTCCCGTGTGATTTCCCAGTAGACGAGGCTGTCCTGCCTCTCCTGACGTCGGGACCCATGAGATGACTCTGGCCAAGACGCACAAACACGCAAACACACATACACACACATCACACAGACACATCACATCTCACCCCACCCACAGGCGTGCACTCCTTTCTACTTTCTCTTTACAATTCCCCGCCCACGTCTGACTTCCAGAATGTTGACTCCCAAAGGAGATTAATCGTGCCGTTTGGCTGTAGGAGAAAAAAATCCAGTTGCACAGAGAGATCTAATGGGGCATTTCATAAAGTGTCTGAACTGTGGTGTGTGATCCTTAGAGCAAAACGTCATTAAAATCACATCCCCTGTCATCTCTCAGCTCTGCTCTCCTCCCTGTCACCTCATTCTTGGAGGGATTGCCCCTCAGAGCTAGCAAGACAGCTGCTGGCAGCTCCAAGAGCTGTGTCCTTCCTTAACCACAGCCGGTAGGAGGAGTCCTTGTGTCTTGGTTTGGGCTCCCCCTGAAGCAAATGCTGAGACAAAGATTTGAGGACGAGTGGTTTACTGGACGTGATCACAGGAAACACTGGTAGGGAATGGGGGAAGGGAACCAGGGAGGGGAATGAAGCCAGTAAAGGGTGTGTTATGGAGCCAGTTATCTCTGTGGGCGGCCGGAGCCTGATCTCACCGGGAAGCTGTGAGAGACAGGGTCAGGCATGCACCCCAGAGGGAATCTGGGCATTTATCCACCAGCCTCCATCAGCACTGGTTGAGGGCTGCCCCAGGAGGGGGTCTAGGGCTCCTACAACTTGTATCCTAAGCCCTTCGCTTGCCTCACCTTGGTCCAGCCCTGGCTCCTTAGTGGCACCGACTCCCTGGCCCTCTGGCTGCTTCACACATGGACACAGAGGTCTCCAGCAGCGTGAGAGAGCCCTCAGGCAGAGTCTCAAGGACTGGCAGTGGGAATCTCAGCCAGTGTTCATGGAAATGACAAATGCGAAAAGACTATGATGGGGGCACAGACAGGGACCGTTCGCACCAGCAAAAATCTCATGATGTCTCCAAGGTTCTGATTGGATCGTGTTTGTCCCTGAACCTATCACTGAGGCCAGAGTCAAGTCCTGTGCTAATTGAATTAGTCTGGAGTGGGGAGATAGTGGGGAGGCCGCATAAGGGGATGGTGAGGCGGTGTTCCCTCTGTACATCATCTAAATGAATGAGGGCAAACTGCAGCAGCTCTCAGAAATGAGGTGAATGGATGCTGGGCACCAAGAAAAACAAAACACACTAGCGACCACTCCTTATGCCCACGCTGCCAAATGAATTGGACGGTGAGATGGTTGCCTTTGGCTTATCCAAAGTCCTTCCAGCCAAACTTTTAGCTGGCTACTCACCCTGATCAGAGTATAAAGTGTTAATGGAGCACTGACTGCCAGACATTGTGCCAGGCTCAAAGGAGCCATATGTGAAAAGGTATCACTTCCGTTCTCTGAGAGTTCACGGGCAAGGGTAGCAGTGGGGGAGGCAATGACATTGATTAGTGTTTCAACTGTGATTCCATCAGATCTGTTCATGAGATGTCACTGATTGCAACACACAAGTATTTTATGAACCACCAAGAAGAACTAAAAGCCACCAATTAAATTATGTTGTACCACAGATTGCAATTCATCCCAATTTCAGAACTGTGGAATGTTTAAAAAAAAAAAAAGCCCACCTTAGAATTGATGCATTATGGTTATATTTTTATAGTTCAGTTTATAAAGGGTTTTTCATAGACATTATCCCACTGTTCACTACAAACCTGTTGAGGGTAAAACCACTGCTGTTTTCCATTCCATGAAACTGTACTCTGAGAGGTCAAGTGACTTGTCCTAGGTTGTTAAGCTACTACCTGATCAAAGTGGAAGTCAACCCCAAGCCCTTCTGGTGGCAGGGCCATGACACTACCAAGCCTCCTGGCAAACTTCTTTGACTCTTGAGTCTTCTTTTTACAAAATGTGGGACCCCCATCTCTCCCTCCTTCCTCCTCAAAGCTGAGGGAACCTAACCAGCACCTTCCCTCTGCTCCCACCCACCCACATGCCCAAGCTTGAGATATTTCCAGCCCCAAGAACTCTCTTCCCTTACAGGCAAAGCAGTCTTCCTTTGTGACCACGGGCACATGGTACAATTTCCCACTCACTGCCGGCTCCCTTCAAGGGTCTTGCTGTGGTGAGCACTTGTCAAACCTGGGTCCCTTCCAAAGATTTTATTTCTAAGGAGCGAGGCTCCGGCCCCTTAAAACACCTTAAACTAGAACTAGGCAAGCCGTGTGACCTTGGATGAGCCACTTGACTTCTTCAATAAAGGCCTGAACGGCCATGGGCTGAGAACCAGGTTTGGCTTTAGGAGCAAGCCATCTGCGCAGTGACACGGGTGTTCCCACTTGGCCTGATGCTCTGCTATGACCATCTTGAAATTCTTAATAATTTTAGACAAAGGACACCATGTGTTCGTCTTGCTCTGGGCCCCATAGGTTATGTAGCTGGTCTTGCTGCTCTTCAAAGCAGCTGAGCCAGGAGCCTGCCTTGTCTCCCCGCTTCCTGAGACTCTTGAGGAACGAGACCAAGTCACCGCTGCATGCTCTGGGAATAGGCCGTGCTCAGTTCCCAGGGCAGAGGCAGTGCTGTGTGTACGTGTGTATGTGACGTGCACTCTGAGCTGCAGGTAACAGAAATCCCGTTTAAGTAGCCCTACTCAAAGGCGGAGTTTATTTTCCCACTGGACTGAAAAGTGAAGACGCTGGTGATCCAGGGACTCCAGTACTTGCTCTAGGCCCTGCTTTTTCCACGTTGTCTTTGTTCTCAGGCCCCAGGAACTCTAGGCTGACACACTACCAGCTTCATTACCCCAGCAGAAACTTTTTCCCACCCAAGTCAAGCCTCAGTCACAAGCCCACCCCTGCACCAATCACTAAGTCCGGGGCTGTGAGATTCTCATTGGCCAGACCCCAGTCACATGTCTACCCCTGAACCAATCACAGGCCCGAGCGGCTGTGACACTGCCATTGGCCGGTTAAGGTCACGTGCCCACTCCCGAACCAGTCACTGGTCTTGGCAGATCTGATACCCTCATTGGCAGGCTTGGGAGGAGGCTCTCCTGCGGGAGGTCAGGATGCTGTTCTCTGAAAAAGAGGGAAGTTGGTGCCCGCGGGGCTTGAACAACCGCTGAACACTGACTCTTCTCTCTGCCTCTGTCCTGACCTGTCTCTTAGCTCTCGGCAGCCTGAGAACCCTGTTGACCAGGAAGGGCAACCTTGGGAACCTAGCAAAAGGGGATGTCTGGGAAATATCGATGGACCCGACAAGCAAAGGCCAAAATCTGGATTGGTGTTGGGATGGGAGCCAAATAGGCAGGGGCTGAAGCCGGGTGGTCATTCTGCATAATTACCACCAGAGGGCAGCCTTGCCTAGAGATGATGGTAAACAGGAGGTGGTCAGAGGGCTGCAGGTGGGTGACTCCTGTCCCAGCCTGAGCATAGCAGATACCTACTGCTATCCTTACTGCCAAGCCTTATTGAGCCCCGCCTGTCCTTGGCACCTTCCATGCATCAATTCACCGAATTACCAGCAATGATGTTGGTACATTCTTTACCCCATTTTAGAGATGAGGAAACCAACGCTTTGGAGAAGTAATGGGTCCAAAGCCATAGGACTAGAAAGGGCCAAGCTATGCAACTATTCTACTAAACTCTGAGCCTCCTGAGGTCAGGGGCTGTGTCTTTTCTTTTCTGAGGCCCTCACAAACCTAACACAATCACTATCTGCTTAATGAATATCTCTCGAAGTGACAGCAGGGGCTCAGCGGCTGTCCAGATGTGCTACATCTTGGAAGATGATTCTTAGAGCCTTTCCTGGCTCTGTTGTGGTAGAAACTTAGGGGCCACAACACAGCAGCAGGAGAGAGTTTTAGATTTAGATTTGCAGTGACTTGACAACTCTGAAGTCTTGTACTGTAGGTCATTAT
The DNA here is from genome assembly GCA_003697995.1 of Taxidea taxus jeffersonii. NCBI lineage: Eukaryota > Metazoa > Chordata > Mammalia > Carnivora > Mustelidae > Taxidea > Taxidea taxus. The sequence goes on along the minus strand of RCUC01114263.1, from coordinate 1,196 downwards.
TTACACCTCTTCCAGGAGTAGCTGGTTGTTTACTTAGGAGAAAGAGAAAGAGTACATGTACTGTGGATTCATTCAGCAACCCTCACTGGGCCCCCACTGTGGGCTAAACACCATGCTAAACTTTGAGGGTGCCAGAGGTAAGAGTGACACCACCCCCTATGCCTACTCCCCTCTTGGGAAAAGAAATCAGTCTTGGCCAGAAAGAAGAACACAGAAGTAAGTCTTGCCTACAGTAAGCGAGAATGTCACCCCTCTAATCAAAAAGACGTATATACGTGCTAAGGGCCAAGTGCAGAGGATTTGGCGGTAAACAAAACAGAAAAGTAGATGCAGCTTTTGCCTTCATGAAGCTCTCAGTCTAATGGGGAGTCTGATGATAAATATGTCGTCACAAATGTGACATTTAAAGGAAAAAGGAAAGATGTAAAATGCTGTGAAAGAAACTAGGAGACTCATTTAAGCAGGGTTTGAGGAGTTACCTTTCTGGGGTGGTAAAAGATGAGAAGCAGCCAACCATATGAAGAATGTGGGAAGAGCATTCCAGAATAAGAGAACAAGCAGCCTTTATGGAGGTCCTGCATGGTAGAAGAGTAGTTTTCTGCTCTTCAAAGGACTCAAATTAGGAAAATTATTTCTGGAGTGTAAGGAGTCAAAGTGAGTCATGGTGCAGGATGAATCAGAGAGGAGGCCTGGGGCCAGGACAAAAGCTCAGGTTTTATCTGAGTGTCAAGGGAGACCACAGAAGGGTTGTGAATAGGGCAACGAAACAGTCTAAGCTCATCTACATTCGTAAAGGTCCCTCTGGCTGTAGTGGGGAGAGTGGATTTAGAGTGGCACAGAGTGGAAGCTGGAAGACATGGCAGCTCTCGGTAAGTCAATGTCAAGGGCACACAGATGAGTGGCTATTTCCTCCTAATGGGGGCATCTAGAAAGGCTTTGAGGAGGGGACTTTACCCCAAGGGAAAGCTGAACAGGCAGGGATGAAGAAGGCTGCATCCCCCCCAATCCAAGCTTTTCCCTCCTGAGTAAAGGGGAAACTTTTGTTTTTCCTTTTTCTGCCTCGGGAACCAGAAAGAGATGGCCATTTGTCAATCAGTACCTTCCAAATTACCTACGTGGAAGGTTAAACAATGACAACATAATATCAGCAGTTCCAAATGTGAATAACTCCATGACATTGTAAAATTTAACATAAA
>RCUC01114262.1:0-40741 GCA_003697995.1 Taxidea taxus jeffersonii | reverse complement strand
CATCCATCCACCCATCCACCCATCCACCCATCCACCCATCTACCTAACTCTCCATCCACACACACATACACCCATCCACCCACCGTCTGTCCACTTTCTCAAAGCCATTACAGGGGTTGTGGGGAGGAGTGAGGCACAGAAGCTCAGCCATGAGGGAGGGAAGGGATTGGTGGGGACGGGGGGAGTTGGCAGCTTCTTGGAGTAGGTGGGACTGAACTTGGGTTTTGATCGAGAGGGTGTCCACAATGAGTTTTTGCGGGAGGATCCAGTCCCACTGCAGGGTGGTGTGGGGGACCTGCTGAGCGTTCTGCTGTTCAGCTTCCTCAAGCTGCCTCAGTGTCATTTCCACTTTGGAAGGAACCCACACACCAGCCTGAAGACCAGCCGCCGTCTGAACAGCCCTGCTTTCCAGCCTTGAGCTCTTACTACCCTGGGTTCTAGGTCAGGACACTGGGCCAGAGAGTTAAGTGGACTGCCCGGGGCTTCCAAGATGGTGCGTACAGCTCTGAGGCTCAGGTCTCTCTGCCCCCAGCTGTTATCACGGGTCGCAGGCCAGCTGTGTGGGGGAGGGGACAGGGAGGAGCCAGAAAGCCCAGAGTGAATGAGAAGCAGGCCTCCAGTTGCTCACCGCTGGGGGTGGGAGAGCAGCAGAAGCCCACCGCCCTCCCAGCAGGGAAAGGACATCTGAGCCACAGAGCAGTTCAGCCCCCAGGACAGCACCACATCCAGACGCCTAGACCATGGACCCAGATGTCTGTCCTTGGTGCAGACACAAGCACGTCCTCATCAGAAGGAGACCTGCCCTTTTCTGAGCCTTCGCTCATGATACCCTCACCCAGAGCTGCGGGGCGGGTCCTGTCAACACCCCAGTCTGCAGATGGTTCAGAGAGGGAAATAACCTGCCCAAAGCCACCAGCTTGTGAGATGTGGGGTCAGGATTCGAACCTGGTGCCCAGCAACACAGCCAGCTTTTAACCACCCCAGGCACTGCGCAGAAGGGCCATCACAGATGTGCCCTGAGGTCAGTCTGACCCTCTGCACACGTCTGGTCTGCTAAAGGAAGCTTGGGAGGCGTGGGACCAGCTACACGCTTCATCACAAGCCGCCTGTACAGATCTGGTGCCTCCAAGGGAGGTGACGGGCTGTACGGAGCACAGCAGCTGGGGTCAGGCAGGTCTCCCACCACAGCCCAACCATGTGACCTGGAGCATGTTGCTGGCCTCCCCGAAGCTCTGGGCCCTGGCTATCCCATCTGTGCAGCCCAGGCAGAGCCCAGCCAACCGGACCTTGCTCTGGCCTCACATTCACCATCTGCCAGAGTTGTGTCCACACCTCCCCTGCCCGGGCTCAGACCAGCCTTCCTGGACAGCAGCCAAGTGCCCCCTTAGATGCGATCAGCACTCAGGCCTGTCCCTCCACATCTACCCTCCACCCCTGCACCTCATAGCAGAGGGGAGGAGAGGCAGGGAAGTTGGGAGCCACAGGAGCAGCTGCAGGGACTGGGCTGGAGTGGAGCACAATCCCAACGGGACCCTCCAAACCTGCGCTCGGCCTCCACCAGGCCCGCCTCTCTCTACCCCAGCAGCAAACCGGCCCTAGGCCTCTCCATGGATGTCAAGAGGAAGAGACGGGTGGGCCGACAGGCAGGGCCCAGGAGCCAGCAGACGCACAGGCTAGGACATATGGCGGAGGCAGAGGCAGTCTTTGATGGGGAGCTCTGTGGACCCAGCCTGTGGCTCCCCTCCTGGCACAAGACATAGCCCCACCCCTACCGCCCCTGCTCCAGCCCCCCAGCACCTGCTGCCTCCCCAGCAGTGAGGGAGCCGATGCAGAGATACCGGCTCCTGCCGGCGGCCAGGGGCCAGCTGTCCAGGAGCAGCAGACCTCGCTCAGCTCAGCGTCCAGTAACAGGACGAGAGGTAGAGGGTCAGTCAAGAGTCCCCGAGGGGTGGCCTGTCGGATCCCCAGGGACCTTCTGGTAAAGCCCAGACAGACTTCCTTAAGGAGAGGAGATGCTTTTCCCATTGAGCATCACTTCCTCTGAGAAGGGAGAGGGGGCTGCCAAGGCCACACAAGGCGCGAAGAGCAATGGAATGGGGCAATTTGGAAAGGCAGGAGGGCCCAGGACCCAGGCAGGGGCTGCCAGGTGGGTGGACGGTTGGGGCCTCAGAGCAGCGCCCCACGAGCCCCCCATGGCCCATGCTGGGGAGGCGCCCTTGTCCACATCAAGCCCTCATGACCCACACGGTGAACACCGCCCTGTTCCAGTGGTCAGAGGGCAAGTGCTGATGGGGAGGCCACAACACTGACCTGGGAAATGTGGTGGCATGTGCTGAATTGTGTCCCCTAAATTCATACGCTGAGGTCCTAGTCCGCAGGACCCCGGGATGGGGCCTTTGTGGAGATGGTGTTGGTGAGCGTGAAACCACCATGACTGGCATCCTCGGAAGATGGGAAGTGTGGACGGAGATATGCAGGGAGAACGCCGTGTGGACATGGGGACGGTGGTCTGTCTACGAGCCAAGGAGAGGAGCAGGTGCCCCCTCACGGCCCTCAGAATGAGCCAGCGGGGTCGGCACCTTGACCTTGGACTTCCAGCCTCCAGACGGTGGAACGGTAAACAGTGGCCGTTGTGACCACCCCGTCTGTGGTGATTAACAGATCTTGGGCCAAGGTCCATCTCCTCGCTGACCCTGGAGAGTGGCCTCCTGATGGAGAGCTCAGGGCTTGAGCCAATTCTCGGCCTCATCCAGGCCAGAGAATTGGCCTGAGCAGAGCTGTCCCTTCCTCCTCTCCCCAGCCTGCCCTGAAGCCCTCACTGTCCTGGAAACCTGCGGACCCCAGCCCTGCTCTCCCGGGCCTCCCAAGTCTGCCAGGACCAGAGAGGCTGAGGTCCTGCAGCACAGGGCCCCAGGCCAGTCTTTGGAGACGAGGCTGCAGTCCCCCAGCCCGCTACCCCGGTCCCGTTCCCAAAACAGAGTCGCCCCATCCCGATGGCTGCCCGCCTCGGTCCTGCCAGGGACGCTGCTGGGCACTAGGCACTAACTGTGACCCTCAGGACAGCCCGTGTCGGAGAGCAAATCCCGAGGCCGGGCAATCCCAGCCGCTCTACCAGACCCAGTGTGGCGCTGGGACAAAGCAGCTGGGAACCAGGCAGGAAGGAAAGGGCAGGGACCCCAGCCCCACCTCCCACCCAGGTGTGGCCTCCAGCCAGTCTCCACCTGCTCCTCCACACTCCAGGTGCTCTGGGCACCTCCGCCCCTCCGGACAGCCGCGGGGATTAATCACTCTTAAATGACAGCCACGCACTGAAGGAGCTGCCGGGGCAGGCGGCGGGGGGCCAATTAACCCGAATTACGCTCTTGACTGGGGCCCAATTACTGTGGGCTGTACGGGTCAGCGGCATCCCGGGCTGTAATTGTGGAGTTAATTCACGGGCTGGGGAGGAGCTCCACCTTCCCATCCCCGGGCCGGGCTCCCTTCCCGCCACGCCAGAGCGGCCCCTCCCAGGCTGCTCCTGGGTCCAGTGCAGGAGGGGCGGCTGCGGAGCCAAGTCTGAGTCACAGTCACCGTCTGGGAAGGGGGCTTGCTGCCAACGTGCCCTTCACTTAGAGAACACCCGCTCGCTCCCCAGAACCCAGCCCTGGCACTGCCACCACCTCCCGGAGGCCTTCCCCAGCCCATGCTTCCTTCTGCGCAGAACCTGCTGCTGCGGCCAGCTCAGCCCCTTCCTCCCAGTAGGACCCTGGAGGGGGCGTGGCCAACGGCTGCCCGAACTAGGCAAGGCTTCGTGGAAGCGAGAGGACAAGGGCTTGGAAGCCGCTGTGTCCGCGTAGGGCCCGCCACCCTCGGCCTCCACAGGTCCCGTGTCCACCGTGAAGAAGGACGGGTGCTTGGCCATCCACCCAGTGGGCACGTACCCAGGTGCCACCCTCTGCCTGCTTCCCCTTCCACTAAAAAGAGGGTAGTGGGTGGGCCCCCAGCACAGCCTGCAGGTGGGGCAGTGGGCCTGGCTGAGCAGAGTGGAGGAGTGCCCCCCGCCCCGGGCCCGCAGAGGGGTTGCTCAGGTGAGAAGTGAGGCCCCAGCTCCTCCCGGCCTCAGGGTGGGGGGGACGGCAGGAGGGAGGGGGCTCTAGGCTCCCACCCCCACCCCTGTAATTCTCTGGGACTGGAGGGCAGCCGAAGCTGGGGTCAGAGCAGGGGCGGGGTGGCCAGGAGCAGGGTGCCCCACGGCAGGCCCCGAACCTGGGAGAGCTTTCTTCAAAGACAGACAGGCCGGCCCCGCGGGGGACACCGTGCCTCCCGCACCACTGCGTGCCCCAGGGAAGGTCACAGGGGCTCACACCTGGGGAAGCCCCCAACACATGCCCACATCCTTCCAGACAGCATTTTGGTGCCCCAGCCTCAGATGCAGCCCAGCACAGGGACCCCACACAGTGGGGTGCACCTTCCCCACAATAAACAGAAAACAAAGCAAACCAAAAGAAATTCCAAGAACCCAAGTCAGTGCAGAAGAAGGAAACTCACGACAGCTAACCCAATCCTCAGAGAGCAGAGATGCCGCCCCCGGGGACAGTCTGGAGGGGGAAGGCCTGGGCAGCAGAGGGCAGCCAGGGGTGGTGACCCCACAGAGCCCTCCAAGCCCTACCCCAAGCCCTCCGGTCCCCGCCCTTTGACCTGCCTGCAGCTCACAAAGTGGTTGCTGGCCCCGGGATGCAGGTGGAGTTGTTGCCTGCAGGACAAGAGCCTGTCCCTGAGCCCCGCCCGACCGTGGCCTTGGCCCATGCCCAGCCCGGTGGGAGTGTGGGGTGTACAGGCCCAGAGCAGCTCGGGCAGGAAGGCTGAGATGAGCCTGGTGCTTTGCCCACTTCCCAGCAGCCTAACCAGCACCAGGGGCAGGGCCTGGGGGCCAGAAAGGTCACCGGTCCAGCAGGCAGGGGCGGGCAGTGAGCCAGTGACAACCGAGGCCCTGCAGGGCATGCTGCACATACTCGTGCCCTGCACATACTCGTCTGGACGCCCACTGAGGGGCGGAGGGACTTGCCCATGGAGCTGTACACTAAGTGTGGCATCAGGCCTCGAGCCTGAGGTCAGGGCTCCCAGCCTCCCTCCTGGGCCTGCGCACGGGGCCGGCACCTTGTCTCCCTCCAGGGGACAGGGCCTGGGTGGAGCCCCAGGTTGCTGGCTCTTCAGTCCCTGCCTGCTGCTGGAAGCTGTCTGGGGCAGTCACTCCCCCCTTTCTGAGCCTCAGTACCCTCCTGCGACAGTTGGGGGTGTCCCTGCCCCGCACAGCTTCTCTGAAGGTGGATGCCCGCCCGGACCCAGACGGCACACTTCTCATCCCCTCGGCCTGGAGCTGCAGGGGACCTGGAGTCCCAGGCCAGCAGTGCCTGCAGACAGTGGGTGCTCCCTGAAGCCAGAGCCTTCTCAGGAGGCCCGGGCAGCTGGAGGCCTCTGTGTGCTGGACCCGAGGTGGGCCCCCACCCCTGGGCCCTGCTGTCCCGTGGTGCAGGGGTCCAGAAGGGCTAGGGGGCGGGGCGTGTCCTGGAACCCTGGCTCCTGCAGCCAGAGACTCATCAGGGAAAATGTAGCAAAGGGAAGGGAGGGAGGGGTTGGCAGGGGTGAAGGGGTGATGGGCATTTGGGCATCAAGTGCTGGCTTTGGACTCAGGGGGCCAAGGGCACCCCCACCTTGTCTGCAGGGATCTGGTCCCGGTGCCGGTCCCGGTGGTCCTGGAGAGGATGCCCAGGTGTTCCTGGCCAGGGGGCTGGGCCGGCACCTGCACACGGGACTCCTGGGCCAGCCTCTGTGCCCCCTGCTACGCAGCTCTGTGCCCTCTCTCAGCTGGGCGCTCAGGCCCTCTGCCCCCTCGGCCCCTTCCCTCTGACCCACTGTACCCTCATTCTGTACCCCCACCCCCGAGGCTGCCCAGCCCCCACCCTACTCAGAAGCCGCTTCCCATGCAAATGTATTCAGAATACATGACATTTCAGAAACATCTATTTGTATATATTTAGACTCCATTTCAAAAGAATTATTCAAAATCGGAGCCATTTGGATAGATGGGTGTGGAACGGATTGTTTCTTAAGTGTTCACGTTAAAAATACCACGTTTTCTAAGTGGATCACAAATGCTGTAATTATTGAAATGGGCACATTCTGCTGGGGGAAAATTACCGAATCATGACTTGGTTTACGGATTCTGTGTCCTGAGGACACGGCACAGGGGCACCCGCCCCAGGACAGCGCTCCGGGGCTGGGGACAGCTCTCCGGGCAACCACGCTGAAGGGGCGTGGGGAGCCACTGAGAGCAGGTGGCTTCCCCAGCGGCTCCACTGAGACCCGCGAGCACTGCTCCGAGTTGGAGCCTACCCTGGGGGACGGAGAAGTCCAGGTGTAGCGGTGTGAGGGGACAGGTGGAGGCCAGTGTCTGAGGCCAAAGTGGGAGCTGGAGGTTCTGCGGTCGGGCAAGGGGCTTGCTCACCCAGGGCCTGGGATGTGGAGGGGCTGGAGCTGGGGTGACCTGGGCTCCAGCCCTGGCTCTGCAAACTTCCTCACCTGCAACCTGGCCACAATGACCCCACTCTCACAAGGAAGGAGTGGGGGAAGGATCTGGAAAGGCACCTGGAATGCCCCGTGATTGCTGAGGGGCTCAGGGGCAGGGGGGCAGGCCTCGGCCAGGCCTCATCCTTGCTCTCCTGGCCCCCTCACCCCAACCCCACCCACCCCCACAAAAAGCTCCGCCTGCATGCCTGCTTCTCTCAGCCTCATGCAAGGCCTCACCAGACTGCGTCCTCTTCCCTAAATATGGAGCCCAGCCCTGGCCCCAGGGCCTTTGCATGGGCTACTCCAGCTGTCTGAACCACCCTAGCCCCCTTCTCTGTCTGGGTCAGGTCCCAACCTCAGGGCATGTCCTGCACTTTGGGGGACGCCCCCCCCCCCGCTGCTGTCCTCTGGGATCAGGACAGGTGGGGCTTGTCTCGGCTCCCCTCTGAGCCCCCGACTTCTGGTGGGTAGGGCTCAGTCATGCCAGGCAGTGTCACTAGCGGGGACAGATGTGGACCAGGGAGCCAGACTCCGCATATTGCAGACCTCACTCACTGGCTGCAGAAAGCAGGCCAGGGGACCACCCCGGTGCACGCGTGCAGGGGTGAGGCCAGCATCCCTCTGCGGGATGCCGGAGGCTGCCGACGGCCAGAGTGTGTGCCACAAGCCAGACCCAAAGCAGGTGCCCTATCAGGGCCGGTCCCTCTAGCAGAAGGTCTTGCTGTTGAACGAAACCCAGCCCGTGTCTTCACGCCACCCACTGGCTTTGTGTGGACCCATCGGGGAAGGGTCCACCGGTGGGACCTCTGTCCTCTGGCCTCAGGGGAGCAGGGGTACAAGGCTCCAAACAGACTCCCCCGCCTGGCCACACCACCTGGGGGTCACTCAGGGGACAGACACGCTCAGCCTGTCCCCAAGGCCCCCTCAGGCTTCCGGAGGCCACCGACTGGGTGCCATGAGTGGGTAAGGACGTGCGGCAGTCACACAGCGAGCCTCCTTGGCATCAGAGGGGCTGGCCGAGTGCGCCGCGGGGAGACGCGCGAGTGGGAAGGTGACTGCAAGACGGGCCCCCAGGAAGCCGCGGGGGCCCCACGGGCAGGCGCAGGATGCTCGTTGCCTGGAGACACAACACCATCGTTCATGATCAGCACCCTGTCTCTCCAGGGGTGGGATTACAGGGAGCTCCCATTTTGTTTGATTTTGTTTTTGTGTTTTGGCTACAAGGAGCTTCTGTAATGAAGACAAAAGTCGGTGGGGAAGGCTTTCAGGAGCTCACTGCTGCTCTTCCTGGAGAAGAGTGCCCTGCCCTGGGAGAGTGGGGCAGGGAGTGTCCGGGCCTGGGACGCATGCCCCCAGGAGGTCATGGAGGGGACCAGCCCCACCCTGACCCCATTCCCTCATGTCTGCCCTGAGTCTCCGTGGCAGCCTCCTGCCTGCACCAGGCAACCTCTGAGCGCGTCAGACATGGAAACCCCACCGATCAGTCCCCTGCCCCTGCCCTATCCCTGTGACTCAGTCCCCAGAGCCCCTCCTGCTGGAGGCTCCAGGACAGCCATGGGAACAAATGAAGATCCCCACCAACATCCAGCTCCCTAGCCCCCCGCCTCCACACGGGTGTCCCCTGTGTCCCCAGACGAACCGCCACTCCTCCCCAGAGAGCTCCAGACGACCCCCACTCTGGGCAGAGTCGCACCAACACCAGATTGCCCCAAGCTCCTCCCTCATTTCCCAGAGTTAGTAATAAATACTCACTGTCCGAGTGCCGGACGGTTAGTGCGGAGGCCGCTGCCCTAGTAGAAGGACCCAGGGGAAAAGCGGGCTCTCAGGGAAAATCCACAGGGCACAGTGCTGTGATGGGAGACTAGGAGAAGAAGAGGCAGTGGTCAGGGTTGGTCAGCAAAAGCATCACTACGAAGCTGACTCTTCTGTCCAGACCAGAAGACAGAAGGGGAGGGAGCCAGCAGATTTGTGAGAACGGTCCAGGCAGGGAGGCAGCACGTGCAAAGGTCCTGAGGCACAGGGCACCTGGGCATCCTGAAATGAGGAGGCAGCACTGGCGTGGTCTGAGCAATGGAGAGCAGGGGTGAGGCTTTGGGGCCTCAGGACATTTGCATGTACTGTCCACACCACCTGGGGTGCTCGTCCCCAGACACCAGCCTAGCCCGCCCTCACCTCCCATAGGTCTTCACTCATTTGGCAGCAAGTGTCTTGCTGCCTGTCCTCAGGGGGCGCGTCTCTTTTCATGCCCAGTGGCCATGCCCTCCCCTTCCTCAACCCTCTCCGCTTGGTCATCTGTGTGCGGTACTAGTGTCTCTGGGACTCCTGCTCACGTGCAGCTCCCTTGACTGGACCGCGATAGTGGCTCAGAGAGGGGCTTGTGTTTTTGGTGGTTGCCCTGGTAACCGTCACCCTGTCAGGGGTCCACGGTCTTCCAGGAGCTTCTCCAGCTAAAGGGCCCATGGGAAGGCCGCTTCCATGGCACATGCAGGTCTCCTGGCTCTGCCCTGCCGCTCAAGCCCGTACCGGACCCCCGGATTCTTGGTGTCCTTATCTACAAAACACGGTAACGCCGGGTCTCGTGGACTCGAGGAAGGTGGCACATGTGGTCCCTGGTGACTTCAGGCCATAGACACACACACTCTCCTCCTTGCTAAGGACCTCCCGGACGCAGATCCTTCGGCATCCTGGGGAGCCCCCCGCGTGACCCCGAGTAGCAGCGGGAGGAGACACCACCTCTTGGCCAAGCGTTGGCCTCTCCCCCAGCAGCGTGTGCGCGATGATACCCGTGGGGGCAGCCGGCAGTGCTCACTGTGTCTTCCCGGCAAGTGTCAGAATCGGGGTACAGGCAGGTCTGAGACAATCAGCTGTTGCTCGTCCTTGCCTCCCATCCAGCGCCGCGGGCCTGGGTCTGTGCATCCTCACTCAGGGTGGTGGCCAGCCCAACCCGTCGGAGGGAGCCTAGCCATTTTATCCAAAGAGGGGGTTCTAGAACCACCTTGCTCACTGCATGAGGACCCCTGCCCCCCCAGCCTCTTCTCTGGGAGGAGGGCCCCAGAACCCCTGCCTCCACTACCCCTGCCCCTCCCAGGCTGCACGGTAAGTGCTCGGCTCCCCCAGACCCCGCGCCCCCCCTTACCACCAGCGGGCAGTTCATCTCCCTCCTCTCCCTCTGCTGCCCTCCTCCCTTCTGCTCCGCTGGCTGAGCTCGGCCCTCAGGCGCGTCCAGCTGGGCTACAGAGGACAGAGAGAGGGTCCCACCTGCCGCTCGCTCAGTGCACCGGCCACTGGCTCTCCCCAGAAGCCCGCTCTCCAGCAGAGGCCTCTGTGGGACACAGCCTCCCCGGTGCCCCAGGACCGCCCCCCACTCCTCCGGCCTCCTGCAAATCCCGAGAAGTTGGTGCGTGAAGACACAGATTTGCCAGGCACTAGCAGGGCCTGGGGACTGGAGGAGAGGTGCGGGTCAGGGCAAGGCTCCCAGGGGAGGTCCTGGGGGCGAGGGCAGATGGAAAGAGAGAAGATCCACCCTCTGAGGTCAAGGTCAGGCTGAGTGCCCTTGGCAGCCCAGCCATAGCCCTCAGCCGCCACTCATCTGCCACATCCCCCTGCCAGCCCCGAGCCTTTAAGGACAGGGGCTCCTGCAGGCACTGGGAGCCCCTGCCTGAACACCAGAGGCCACACTGGCTGCCCCAGGAGCCGACGGGGGGCAGGGGCCAGATGAGGACAGTCAACACAGAACACAGCTCCGTCGGGCGGAAGACAGACCGGTCAAACCGCCATGGCGGGAAGACCACGAGCCGTGGGGGCAGGGGCGAGGCGTGGGCAAGCAGGGTAGTCAAAGGCCTCAGGGTGGGGCTCACGGGGGGTACTTGAGTCCAGTGGGGCTGCGGAGGAGTACATCTGGGCGGGGGAACAGCCAGAGCAAAGGCCCCGAGGCAGGAACGAGCCGGCGTGTGTGAAGAACTGCGTGGCTCGCGGCTCGCCCCAGGCCACGCCCACACCACGCGCTGAGCTCTCAGAGACCGGGCAGCCCGGCCCTCGGGACCCCTGCCCATGGGAGAACCCAAAGACGTAAGCAGGAGAGACGCTTGGGGAAGCCACGTGGGGTGGGCAGTGAGCTTGCTGCCCCTAGTGCCCCCTCCAGGGTGACCCTCTGGGATTCCCGTCTCCTGTGCAGGGACAGGTCTGCTGGTGAGGACACCCCTGACTTACGCCCCGACCTTACCCCTGTCTAGCTCTCACAAGGCATTAACGTGTCGGTGCCTCAGGGTCCTCAGAACGGCCGAGCCCACCTTCCTGGGCTGCAGGGGGAGGAGCAAGGTCACCCATGGTGGGTGCGGAGCTCAGAGCCTAGGACAGGGTCCCTGTGCAGAAATGACAAGTGTCCGGCTGTCGCAGAGGCTGCGGCCACCATCATCATCACCCCAGACGAGAGGCCAGAGAGGAGGGGAGGAGTAGCGGCCTGGAGGGGGTCGCCTGTCATGTCAGCACCGGACCCTCCCCGCCATCCACCATGTAAGGCAGCGCTGGCCGGAGGCTCCCAACCCCAAAGACTGCTGTCCCCACCCCAAGCCTGCGTCTCAGAATTAGAAAGACACCATTTGACGTTGTTTCCTTTGGTTTCAGGTGAAAAGACCCAGACCCCATTCGAACAGCCAGAGTCTACGCGGAAGACGTGACACACCTAACATTCCTAAACAGTGTCACTCCTGGTGCCCCCGCTCTGGGGAGGGTGCCTGCAGGCTTCCCCAGCTGTTCCCACCCTGGATTCCTGGCTCGGGAGGGGCCACGCCAGCACACCTGTCCCGTGCAGGCAGACGCCGCCCATGGGCTCCAGCTCCGCGGCTGACCCCACGAGCCAGGGACTCCTGCTGCCCGAGACCCCACAAGGAGAGCTCTCCGGGGTGTGGCTAGTCCCGTTCGAGGTGGGCATGGTCCGGGGACACCCCTGCCTCCAAGGGCAATCCTGGAGAGCTGGCCGGGGACTCCGGGGAGCAGGCTGGGCTGGAGCCGGCAGTAGGGCAGCCTGCTGGGCAGGGGGGATGCCAGAGTCACAGCCAGCTGGATGGTGACTGCCACCTCCCGCAGGGGCTGGGAAGCCAGACCCCAAGGCCATGGCCCCGGAGGCTGGGAGAGCAGAATTCAATGCTCTCCTGAAGAGAGAGTCCCGATTCCAGCTGAAGCGGAGCCACAGACTCGTCATCCAAGGTCATCAAGCGAGCGGGAAAGCAGCCCAGAGAGAACAGGTCAGATGACCGAGGAGCGTGAACATGAGCAAGACCGGCCAGATGTCTGGAGAACGAAGGCTACGGCTGTCCAAAGGCAGCAAGAGGCCGTTAAGAATGAACAGACATATCTAAAAAGGAAATAGGATTTTAGACATGAAAACCATAATCTCTGAAGACTCAGCTGACGCGTGAGGTCGATTTCGGCCACTATAAAGGGAAGACGGACCCCAGTGGGTTCGCTGGGACTCCACAGGCCCGACAGGCTGGAAGCCACAGAGCGAAGGTCAAGGTCATGGGTTGGCGGGGGTCGGGGGGCTGGTCTGACAGGGGTGCGGTCAGCACCTGCAGAGGGACCACTGGAACCACGGGCGGAGACAGCGTGTGAGGAGGGACAGCCGGCGCTGGTGGAACCAATGACAAGGAAAGTGCACCAGTCTGAAAAGCACAAACGCAGAAGTTTGGGAAATCCACACCCAGGCGCCTGGGGGCTCAGTCAGCTGAGCGTCCCAGTCTTGATCTCAGGTCTTGGTCTCCGGGCTTGAGATCGAGCTCTGCATTGGGCTCCACACTCAGTGCAGAATCTGCTTAAAAAAATAAAAAAATCCAGACCCAGAAACATCATGAAAACATTGCAAAACCTAAATATGGAAACAAGATATTAAACTAGCCAAAGGAAGACAGATCCGAAGCAATCAAGGCAGACAGACTGCAGGTCCCACGGGGATGGGACCCAGAGGACCCTGGGTTAAATCGAGCTCCCACTAGAAGTGTTCCCTGAGCCACACTCTGTGGCCTCACAGGCACCAGCCGTCAGCTGGAGACACCAGGACGGAACAGAGGAGGAAATCCCCGAGGACGTAAGATAAAGGAGCGTCCTGCGAGGGTCCACACGACCCCCAGCTGCGCAAGCCCTGAGGGGCGCAGGCCACGTGAGCACCAGGGCCCGGGGCACAGGGGCAGGAAGACAGCAGGACCGAGGGAAGCAGAGGCGCTCGCTCTCTTGGCTGGAGGGAGGCTCCCGGGCTCACGGCCGCCCAGGCGCGAGCCTTGCTCAGGAAGGGGCCACGGCCTAATCTCAGACTCGGTCACAGTGGGGACACCTGGCAAAACTTCAAGGAAAACAAAGGATCAACTGAAACAAAAAGTAGAAGTAAAACACTTTTTAGATAAAAGAAAAAATGAACTCATTTTTTAAAAATGCAACTGATGGGGCGCCTGGGTGGCTCAGTGGGTTAAAGCCGCTGCCTTCGGCTGGGGTCATGATCCCAGGGTCGTGGGATCGAGCCCCGCATCGGGCTCTCTGCTCTGCAGACAGCCTGCTTCCTCCTCTCTCTCTCTCTGCCTCTCTGTCTACTTGTGATCTCTGTCTGTCGGATAAATAAATCTTTAAAAAATAATAAATAAAATATTTAAATAAAAATACAACTGATTATAGACACGTGACAATGATGTGTGATTGGGTGAGATTAGGGGTTCGATCCTGGACTTCTGGACACGGTGCTGGGATCCCCCCACCGCGGGGTCTGTGCTCCGCCGGGAGCGCTCCACAAGCGCGGGTCTGCCGTGGCGCTGACGGCGGAGGGTCCAGCCCCGAGCGCTGCGCCCGGAGGGAGACGGTGGAACAGGTGTGGAGGGACAGATCCGCCGGCGGCCAAGGGCAGCGAGAGCCGGGGAGTGTGGCCGGAAGCCTGCGGTCACGCCGCATCCTTTCCCGAAACGTTTATGTACGTCAGCACTGGTTTTCAAAATAAAAGTTAAAAACTCCAATTCTAAGAAGGGAGCTTTCACAAAGAAAGACAAATACAATCCAGCGAGCTGGAGAAACTCGGGCTGATGCACCAAGAAGGCATCGGACCCACCGGCAGAGAGACGGGGTCGCAGCCCAGTTCCTAACTCCAGCCAGAACAGGCGTGTCCGAGGCCTCGAGGCTCAGAAACACTGACGCGGAGAGAAGAGAAAACCGTGAAGACACGAAGCCCGAGAAAGCTGCCACGAACGGCACGTGGCACGGAAAGGCCGCTTTGTGGGTGGGAAGCTCCCCTTGCCTGAGACCGGACAGCAGGCCCAGCCCGCTGGGAGCCTGAGGCTTCCCGCCGCGGCACACGGGACGCCGGCCTTCCAGAGCCACGGCGGGTGGCCCCAACCCCACACCCTGCACAAGCATTCAGCGGGTCACGGGTTGGGGGGACCACGGAGGCCGCAGACGTGGAGGATCTCAGTTAGCAAGTGACGAGCTCCCCGCACCCTCTTCTCACGCACACGTGGGGCTCGCGAGTGGGATTCTCTAAGCTGTAAAGCACGTTCGCGAATCTCAAGGAACCAGCATCGCAAAGGAGAAATTCCCGGACGAAAACGCAAGCCTTGGAAGGTCACGTAAGAGGAGCGCATTCACAGGCCCCCGCGTCTCGAGGCGTCACGATTTGCTTCCCACGAACCCACGGGTCCCGGCAAATGCCCTGCGGACAGCGCGCGTTAAGCTGAGCCAAGAGGACGACCCGGGGTGTCCCGTGGTGGGGGCACAGGGAGCGCAGCCCATGGTCGGGGGGGTAGAAGGACGGGGTGGGAGCGTCGGGCCGTGGCAGCAAGAAGGAGGGGTGCAGGACACACCCGAGGGAGGCCAGGGGAGCGGCGACAGGGAAAACGCAGCCCACGAGCCGGAACCAGCACAGAACACGGAGGCCGCAGGCACGAGCGACGGAGACCAGCTCCCGGGAGGCTGATGAGGGCGAGAGGCCTGTGCGCGGGCCAGGCCGGCAGAGCAGGTGCCGCGTAGGGACAGGGCCGAGGGTTCGCATGCCAGCAACAGGCGGGCCCGTGCGCCCGTCCCACGAGCCGACAAAAACATGTGTTTAGGAACAAACCTCTGAGAAGATAAGAAGCTACACGCGGAGGAAATCATGGTTTTAATGCATCGGCAGCATCAACGTCGGCAGAATCACGGAGAGCCACACGGCGCTCGCGGTCGGGAGGACCGGGCGTCGTGAGGATCTGCTCTTCCCAAGGATCGCGAGCGAGGCGAGCTGCCAGACGGGGCCCTGAGGGAACCTGCAGGGGGGACCGTGAGACGCGTGGGAGAGCCACGGGCGAGGAGGAGCCGTGTGGCGAGGCCAGCAGGCGTCTCTGAGCAGAGCCGCAGGCCCCACTCGTGGGGGCGGGGAGGAGCGGGAGAAGGCGGACGGCGAGAGCGGCGCCCTCGGAGCCCGACGCGGCCCGGGCAGTGGGGCAGGTGGACATGGGAGGGCGTCTCCCCACACCGCGGGGCAACTGCATAGGCGAGGAGGAGCGACCGCGAACGCCAAGCGACTGGCAGCATCTTTCCGACGAGTGGGCACGAAGCCCGGGGGTCACCCAGAGGCCCCACGGGGACGGGCAGGGAAAGCCGCAGCCGGGCGGGGCGTCTGGGGCGGACCCGCAGAGCACCAGCGTCTACGCGGAAAACGCGCGCCCATATGTGTGTGTGTACGTTCCAGAAACCATTAGGAAGGGGAAAAACAAACAATCCGATTTTTAAAATGGGCAACAGGCATGAACAGACTTCTCGCAGCATCAACATATGAAAAATTCCAGCCTCGTCAGTAACCAGGGAAATGCAAACGAAGACCACAATTCGATACTATTTTACACCCACCACGTTGGCAAAAATCAAAGAATCCGACACTGTCAAATAGCGCATGGGCAGGGCTCTCCCTCGGCTGCCGAGAACGTGGCGGCCCGCGGCGCGTGCAAGACCGGCCCGCGCTCCCCCGTGAGGCAGACGCGTCCCGAGCAGGGCCAGCAGAGCCGTGCGCGGGACCCGAGAGCTGGAAGTCGTCTGGCTGGGAGAGGAGGGAGAGGGAGCGGCGTCGCAGTCGCGGGGCTCTGTGGGGCGGTGAGAACCTCGCGGCCCAGCCCCGCACAGGCCTGCAAACGAGGGTTGGGAATGAAACTGAATGAAACGGGCAAAGCCCTGGGAGAAGGCAAATGGCCTCATCATTCTGCAGCTAAAAATAAGCAAAACTAGACAAGCCGTTGTCTGGCCGTCAACACCTTTTGCCACCACCGTCTGTCTGATATAACACGAAACTCAAGTAGGTAAGGGCCGGGGGATCACAAACAGGAACTTGTGGGAGCTTCTGGGGGAGCGGCGGGCAGGGCCGAG
This sequence comes from Taxidea taxus jeffersonii, assembly GCA_003697995.1. Taxonomy (NCBI): domain Eukaryota; kingdom Metazoa; phylum Chordata; class Mammalia; order Carnivora; family Mustelidae; genus Taxidea; species Taxidea taxus. The sequence continues at coordinate 24,832 of RCUC01114262.1, read as the reverse complement.
CCCCGCGGACGCGCAGGCGTGATGTGGGGCGTCGGCTTGCAGGTGCCCCACGGTGACCCTGCGATGTGTGCGACGTCGTGGATCTCGCAGCGTCCTGGGAAAAGACCATGAACGACGACACTGACGGCTGCCAGGGTCCACCCGTGCATGACCGTTGGCCGCACAGCAGCCCTCCCTGTCTGGGGGTACGGTCAGGGTCCCCGGCCCACGACCCTGCCGGGCTACGTTCATGATTCTCGCCGTCGGCGGTGCCGTCTGCTCGCCCAGCCTTAGGCTCCTGACATCCCAGCACGAGACTCCCCGACTCTCACGTCCTGAAGACCCACCCAGAAAGGTCCCGGAAGGCACGTCACTTGCCAAGGCCACGTGGGGCCGCGCTCGCTGGCCGGGCCTCCCTCCCCCACAGCCCCCGCCCCACACTCCCCGCCAAGGCAGCCCCTAAGACAGCAGGGCTCTGGCCCCTGTGAGAGGCCCTCACCGTGCGGATGGCTCAGGGTCCCTTGCTCTTGGGCCGAGCCCAAGATTCCCCAGCTGCCGGGTCCCTGCCCAGCCCCAGCCCACCCCCGGGGCAGGAGCCAAGAGCCAGTTTCCAAACCCTGCCCAGCCCCTGGCCCGCAGGCCGCTTCCTGCCCTCTACCTCCCCCAGATGCCTCTGCGCATGGCCCTGGCTTCCGCCAGAGCAGGGAGGCAGCCGGACCAGGCCCTCAGCCTGGAATCCAGCAGACGAGTTCCAAGCACGTGTGATTTGGGGCAAGCCCTGAGCCCCCTTAGGGTTGGCCTGTCTCCACCCAGACTGGGCCGTCCCTGGGGCTCCCTGAGCACCCGGTGGGAAGGGTCCACACGAGGCAGAAGCTGGTGAATCGTGAATCCCTCCCCCGCAACAGGCCAGCACAGCCTGGGCTCTGCACACAGGGTGATCCGGGGGGGCACAGGCTGCTGCCCAAGGTGGCCACACCACGCGCTCTTCCCTCCGCCCGTGATCTCCACAGTCGCACACCTGTGTGCACAGGTGCTGGCAGCAGCAGCAACCGGATGGCACCTTGCACCTGCGGCTCTCTGCTCCTCGGCCAGCATGGACGTCAGTCCTGGCCCCCATGCATCCACGGAGCCCGGAGCCTGGGTGCCCAAGGGGCTGGAGGGAGGGACAGGCAGGAGGTGAGGGCTTGTCTGGGGGCCTGAGGATGCGGGGACGGTGCTGACACCTTCCCAGGGCTGGGGGACAGAGTACAAGGAGGACACAGGAGAAGTCCTGGGAAAGAAAATCCGGGACACCTAGGACTGGGGGCAGTGGGCTGAGCCCGTCGGGGCGGGACTGAGCCGCTAGGGAGAGCTGGGACAGCAGGCCCGGCAGGGGCTTCTGAATCTGGAGGGTCACCGAGCTGGCAGGGGGCAGGGCGGGACCACAGCCCCTTCCTGGATCGGGAAAGGCCTGCTCCCCCCAACAGAACTGAGTCCAGGGAACGGAGGCACGGGCTGGCGACTTCTCAGACCCCCCAAGACGGGCAGGACCTGGAAGAGGCCAGGAGACGAGGGAAGATGAAAGCCGGGCTGGATGGAGGGTCATGGTGGACACAGGGGAGCGACCGTGGGGTTGTGGGTGTTACACACTCTTCAAGACGCCCGCTGCCCTCCTGCTCCTGCCCCACAGCACGTGTGGCTTCTGGATCGCCTGGTCCGGACAGGAGAGCGGGAGTGTCTCACCGCTTCCACACAGACCCTGGCAAAGCTCGCCGGAGTGTCGTAGGCCACCCGCCCCCTGCCCGGAGCCCGGCGGTGTCTGCGGTGCTGCCCGGCCGGTCTGCACCTCGGAGTCGGAGCACAGGGGCAAAGCCACCACTCTCCCGCCGTGGACACCGAACACAGACCCAGCCTTGAGCCGGGGTGGGGGGCTCTGTTACTACGGCCGCACAGCCTGACAGACCGACGCGGGAGGCGCGGGGCGAGCTCTGATTCACAGGAGGGAAACCGGCAAGTTCCGCCACCGACCTGCTGTGTGGGGTTCTCGGGACCCCAGCTCCCTGGTTCAGAGCAGACAAGCAAGGCTCTGGTCCGTGAGGACCACGGGCGCCAAGGCCGGTGGGGCGGGGGGCAGGGGCCAGTCACAGACGCAGGCGGGCCCCGGGCCCCCAGAACCCACAGCTCCGCTCCCGCTCACAGCCCCGCGCCTCCCTCGGAGTTTCACATCTGTCCTCGCCGCACCGTGGAAAGCGCATTCAGAGGGGAGATGAACGCTGGGGGCTCACGGGGGCTCCTCACCAGGCCAACAACAGGGCTGTGGCACCTCCACTCCCTGCAGAGCAGAAGCCAGGTGAGCCCCAGCTGGTGGTGCCACGCGGCTGTCCCGGCCGATGCCAGATCCCAGGCCCCTCCGCGAGCGGGCAGCCGGCGGGCCGGGCCAGAGGAAAGGGGAGTGGCCGTCCGTCCCCGCCGGGTCGGCCAGCCCGCAGCGCCGCTCCCCCGCAAAGGCCCGTGGGCTGCTCCAACTGTCCTGGGAACACAGGCGTCCCTGGGCTTTGGCTTTTCCTTGAGAACCTTCCCGTCTGTCCTGCTGACAGCATCATTAACGAGCCCGCGCTGGTGCCCTGGAAGCAGCTAAGAACCAGGTGGAGAACACAGTCGATGTGGCCCGGGAACGCACAGACGTGAGCTGGGCAGAGCCAGGGGGAGCGGCCACCCGGCGCTCCCGACCTCCCCACGGGCAGGGGGTCGCTCGGGAAAGGGCAGAGCCCCACACCGACAGCCTCACTGACTGTCCTTCCCGCCAGTGCCCCTCACAGAGGGACAAGGGTGAACCGCTGCTGCCCCAGGCCCGGGGTCTGCACCCGGCCAAAGAGGACACAGGGACCCTGGAGTGCGACTCAGTGCCTCTGGGGGGAAGGCGGGCTGTCCCGAAACCCCTTCCTTGGGCCAGAGCGCATCTCCAGGATGGGAATACTGAGCCCCGCGAACACACAGAAGACGAGGACTGCGGGGAGGAGCCCGAGTTGAGGTCATCAGATCCAGGCTCCCCAAACCCTGCCTTTGGGCAGGTCTGACCCCCTTGTTCTCAGGGACCTCATCCCACGACACCTGCTCCGGGGGCTTCTCTCTCTGTGGCTCCAGCACTGGGGCTGAAGGGAGGCACCGGACCCCCAAAAGGCCCGGGAGCTCATCCTCCCTGACTGAGGGATCAGGAAGTGGCAAACTACGGGCTCTCCCACCCACGTCCCTGCCCTATGTCCCCGCACGCCCCACGATGGGGCCCAGCAGCTTTAGCACCCACGGTTCGTCCACTTAGGGCGCACCACACTCCTACCCATCCCGTGGCGACGCCGCAGCCCTGCTCTCAAGGGAGTCAGGCAGGCCCGGGAGCGCTCTGCCCTGGAGACCTACCCCTGGCTCGTTCGGGGGGCAGGTCACATCCTCGGCGGGCCGCGCACACGTTATGTCTGCAGAGCACGCGCTGGGAGAGATGGCTTGTTGCACGTCCGGACCGTGTGCTTGGTTCGAGTCTGTTGTCCTCCATTCCCACTGTCGAGAGGTAAACAGACACCCATCGGTCTTCCCAAGGAGGCCTTCCCAAGGAGGATGAATGACACATTAGAGCAGGTGGGAGGAAGGGCCGGGCTGTGCCTCCAACCAGCTGTGTGACCCAGGCCACGTGGCTGTGCCTCTCTGGGCCTCTGCTCCTCAGGTGTCTTTGGGGCCGCGATCCTGCCCCACCCGGAGCCCGAGGAGGTGCTGGTGGCAGCTGTGTTCGGGGCAAGAGAAGGCAGCCCCCGACCGGCTGCTGCCTGCCTGTGTCACTTTACGGCTGGAAGCCGGGAGGGAGGTGTTTCCAGATGAGGAAGGACAGCTCGGAGACAGGACTTAGTTTCATCAAAGTCTGGGAGCCGGTAACCAACAGAGCCAGGACTCAGGCCAGGCCATTTCCAAGCTTTGCTCCTTCTCTGGCCGCGAGCCTGCAGGGACACTGGAGCGCGCTGGCTTCCCGATGGTCGTCACCGCCCTTGTCACTCCTGTATGCAGTGGTTTGGACACAGGCCTGGGGGTCCTTGGCAGCGAGTCCCCACCCTGGCTCCTCTTGCACTGGGTGGGTCTCCTGACCTCCCTGCCCCTTGGCTGCTTTATCTGCAGGATGGACGCGTCCCTTCCTGCCCTGATCCCGCCGTGGACAAGGGTAAGGCTCGGCTGAGCCAGACAGGGACAGGCTTGCTCTCAGTCAGGTCCTGCCCGGGTACGAGGACCACGAGGACGTGCAGAGTTGCACAGCAGGCCCCCTCCTCCCTGGCCCACGCCCTTCCCACCCAGACCCACGGCCCTCAGTGGCTCACACTGACTGGCCTCGGACCCGGTGCGGCTCCCCTCAGGGCGGTGGCATATCAGGGCGCTGGACCAGCCGGCGTGGTTGGTAGGAAGGAGCAGACTGTGGCGGGAGGGGCTCTGGAGCCACACAACCGGGCAGCCTCCCAGCCTCCCAGCGTCACCTTGCTCGGGGACGCAGTGGGACGCAGCAGGCACACTCACAGCAGGGTGGGTGGGAGGCCGGGATGTGGCCTCCCTCCTGCCCCCTTTATACCCAGGGCTGCCCTGGGAAGAGCCCAGCCTTTTCCAGAAGACAGGATGATTTCATGCAGATATTCCTGGCTTTTTGCTGAGCGAGCAAGACAGTTCTGTGTCTTCTTTCCCTCCTTCCTTGGCAGAAAGGGCAGCAGAGCCGTGGGCCCTGGTCCCGTAGGCCTGGCAGCACTGAGGCGTTTCAATGAAACCCAGCCTGCGTCTGTTTGCAGATGGCAGGGCTCAGCCAGCTGGCCTGAGAAGCTCCCCACCCCAAGGCGCTGGCTTCCCCGGGGCCCACTACACCCTCCCCTTCTCTTCCGTCCCACCCCTCGGCCCCAGAGCAAGCGGCCGTGCGCCGTCAGGCCTACCGCCCCTCTCCAGCCTTCCTTTACCAGCTCGAGGCGGCAAGCAGCCCGAATGCTCCCTGAGCTTCCAGAAAGCTCCAAATCCCCATCTGTGCACAGTGGGTGGGAGTGGGGCTGCCCCGTGGGGCTGTCTGCACCGTTGCTCCCTGGTCATCTTCTCTGGGTCTTCCCAGCTGCTTGCGGAACACCCGCCGTGTCCTGACCATCTGGCTCCCTGGGAAATTCGGAGAGCTCCGGGGGAGCTTGGCCTTCAGAGACCTGGGCCCACTCTGCTCCACCACTTGCCAGGCCCATGATTTCAGGCAAATGCAAGTCTTTCTCGAGTTTCAGTCCCACATCTACAAATGGGTAGACAACAACCCATCGTGAAGGGCACGTTGGCCCAAGAGTGTGGTAAGGGACTGGGCCACACTCCCAGAGCCCCTGGTGCTATGCTCCGTGCCCCGTGCCCTCCATCGCCGGGCACTGCGCCATGGGAAGCTCTGAGAAGGCCGCACAGGGCCCTCTGGCAGGTCCTCCGCCCTCACTCTATGCCCAGCCCTGGGCCGGCCCCCAGAATGGCCGGGAGGGGCAGGACTGTGTCTTCCCTCGGGGAGCTAGAGGCCAGCGGGGAAGGGTGGGGCTCTGACATCCAGAGGAAGCCACTGGACATCGCTCTCCAAGGGGAGAACAGGGCAGGGTGTGGTCCTGCATGCTGGGCCACGTGGCCAAGAACGGTGGCACTTCCAGAGCCGGGACCACATCTCAGCCTCCCCTGTATTGCCCACTGCCTGGGGTGGCCTTCTTGGCAAGGCAGGAGCTCTGGAGAAGGCAACCACTGTCCCCACCGACAGGAGAGCTGGCTGTGGAGGGACATGGGTTGGTACAACGGCCTCACACCGAAGAGGCCTCTGAATAAGGTGTGAGCATCTCAGCATGGAGGCTTTTCCCCCCATTTTTCCAGTGCTTTTACCATGCCTGGTATAGAAGACTCATCGTCACCACCATCACCGCCACCGTCACCGCCACCGTCACCCACACCGCCATCAGAATGAGTCACGGTGCCATGTGCTTCACATGCAACCCTATGAGCCGTTACTAGTACATATTTTACAGAAAAGGAGAACGAGAAGCAGAGAGCTCATGCGATATGCTCAAGGTCACACACGAGGAGTCGTTCACAGAACTGGGATTGGAACTGTCTGACCCAAGGGACCGTCTTCCTTTGTTAAATACGTAGCAGCGGCTGCCCCTACTCAGTACAGCTCCTGGAGAAGGGAGTGCTTGCTGTGAATGAGACAAGATGCTGGGCTGACTCGGCCTCTCGAACGCGGTGCTCTGGGCCACAGGTACTGGAAGGAAAATGGGCTCATTTGCATGTAATTTGCATACAGCTGCTGAAAATAAGCCCAGATTCCCCATCACTTGAAAACTGCATTGTTTCTGTCTTGAATGGGACCTTCCCACACGCACATCACCCCCAGTCACCCTGCGGTGGGGTTATGTCCCCTTGTCACCCCTCTGAAGGAGGCAATTCCCCACTCGGTGACCGTAGACAGGGAACCTCCTCTCTCTCGAGGAGCTAGTCTTCCCACGGCCCTCGCAGCTGAAGCATGCAAAGTTGGACTGGGGCAGGGTGAGAGGCTGTGTTCTCCTGCAGGGGAGAGGCTGAGGGGGACCACTTTGCCTGGGCAGGTGTTTGAGCCTATGACTTCCATGACAGCAGACCTAATGCCTCTAAACACCTGGGCTGGGCAGGATGCCAGGGGCTGCTTCCAGGGGCAGGCTGGCCGCTGTCTGCCTGGCCCAAAAGCCTCTCGGGCCTCCTCCCTCCTCCAGGCCACCGTCTCCAGCCCCACTCCTCCCATCTGCCTGCCCCTGGGCCAGGGCTCAGGAACGCTGGGCAGCTTCCCTGCTGCTACAGCTCTCCAAAACGCAATCTGGGACTCAAAGCTGTTGGGCTAGGAAGAAGCTGGGCTAGCTGGGGCCCCTGGAGGCTGCCCCTCTGGGTGAGATTCCAGAAACACTGGCGAATAGGATCTGGATCTCTCTGGAGACCCACTCGGGGCCAGGGTCTGTCTGGGAGATTGGGAGGTGCGGCCATGTCCCTCCCAGGTAGGGGCAGCTCAGAGGCTGCAGGTGGGGCCCTGGGCATGCTGCTCTTCTGTCCCCGTGGCCAGCTTCCTCGATCCCTCCAGCCCTCATCTGCTCCTGGCAGAGCCAGCCACCTCCCAGAGAGGCCCTTCTGGCCACTTGGCCGGTGCCACACCCAGAAAATGAACCAGTTCCACCTCCATGCTCCGAACGCTGCCCCAGGAGGCAGGCAAGTGCTCAGGGGCACACGCAGGCACGCACACACCATGCACCCACACACAACACGTGCACCGTGACTGGGCATGCACACCTGCCCCTGTACAGACAGACGTGCGCGCCCACCCTCCGCACGGACAGGTGTGCGCACCCCACCCCCGCAGATAGGCGTGCAGCCCCCCCCCCCGCCGCACGGACAGGCGTGCACAGGCTCACCACCACCCCCAGGGTGTGCCCGTGCCTCCAGGCTGGGCACAGGTGCTCCTGGTACCTTAGACAAGTCTCTCCCTCACTGTGCAGGGGGTCACGGGCATCTCAGCTCATGGGTCTGCTATGAGGACCAACCGCACATGGAGGCTCCCCCACCCTAGGGGACAGATCTTTCCTGCTCTAAGATCCCTCCTTTGGGAGGCTTTTCCAAATCAATTGAAGCCATGCTGATTTATCCACTGTCCTTGTCTGGCTCACGGTGCTGGCATTTAATTAGCCACTCTGTCTGGCCGTTTCTTCCAGGCCTCAAGGGCACCCCCTGACCCTGGCCCATGAGACAAGGACACAGTGGCCAGGCCAGCCGGCTGCCCCAAGCCACCCCTCCCAAAGCCCGGTTGCCAGCACCCTGCTGGCCCTCCCAGAGCCCCAGGTGGGCGCCCATTTGCTGGAAGGGCACAGCAAGACCACGGGGAGGGGGCAGCACCCGGGGCTCGCAAGGTCTAGTCCTTCTGAGCAGGACTTCTTCATGGATCAAGAAAGGGTGATGCAGCCTGTGCCTGGGGGGGAGGGGGGGGCTGGAGGGCAGCACACCTATCACTGACTCCCTCCATTAGCCTTGGGGACATCCCCTGCAGGAGCTCAATCCAACCTGGAGTGACCTGAAGCCGCCAAGAGCCTGGCCCCAAGGCCTGCACACACCTTCCTGCAGGTCCCTACCTGAGGACGCTCGCACTGCTGGCCCAGAGACCAGGCGTGTCACCCCAGGTCCCTGACATCCTAGATGCAGCATGCAAGCTCAGGAGTAGGGCCACCCCCAAAGTCATGATGAGCCCAGGCCTCAAGCGGCTCTGAGTAGCCAAGGACACTGTGAGGCAGGTAGGTGGGGGGCTGCATGGGGTGCGGGGGTTGGGCTGCATCCCCCTTCCTCTGCCGGGAGGACGCCAGCGGCTCTGGCCCGCGCATGCTGTGTGCAGGGTGTTATTAAACACTAAACGGGTAGATTTTAATCTCTGCCTAGGGTTATTTTTCTGCCAGACACTCTTTTGGAGCAGGGCTGGGGGGGCCAGTAATGCTACGGACGGGAAAGGGCAAGGCTCTGGGGCCCTGGGCCTGAGGCCCAAGTGCACACAGTGTCATCCCTCCCCTCCCGCCCACGTCCCCACCAGCTGTCCCCCATGGCGCCCAGAACACAGCTCGAATCTACACCACTCAGCAGATGGAGGAAAGAATCTGTAACAATCTGATCACGAGAATGAGATTGTCCCGTGTTTTCTGCGCCCGGGGGACATCACACACTCTCAGGCCTCGGCGAAATCCAATTGCTGCTTATTTAACCTGCTCAGCCTCCAAATTAAAAGGCAGCCTCCCCTCCCTGCCCCCTGCCCCCAACTCTCCCCTCCCCCACAGCAGGCTTCACCGGGTCCACTGGGCTGCTGTGGTTAAAACATCCTGTCCCCAAGAATGCCAGGAAGAGGGCCCCCACAGCCTCCCCTGGGGCACCCTGGAGCTGAGTCATGGGGAAGGCAGAGGCAGCCGGCCTTCAGGGACAGGGAGAGTGGCTCCAAGCCGGCCAGACCCCCGTAGGCCTTGGAAGGCCGGCTAATTCTCCCTCCTCCCTCCACCGGGCCGGGGGGTGACTCCCTCCTCGGGCCTGGACAGCTTGAACCTGGACCCTGACGGCTCCCAGCAAAAGTATCTGAGATTGTAACCAGATCCAAACCCCGAATTTTACAGAGAAGAAAATGGGAAAGGCCAAGGCATGGTCATGGGAAAACTAGCCCAGAGCCTGAGCCCCTGGGAAGCTCAATGGGCTTCTGAAGGGAGAGGAGGAGGGGAGGGGAGGGGAGGAGAGGGAGGAAGGAGGGGAGGAGGAAGGAAGGAAGGGAGGAGGGGAAGGGAGGGAGGGAAAAATTAAGGGGCAGCTGAGCAAGCAGGAGCCAGCGGGGGCTGGGCAGCCCTCCCAGGATGGGTCCCCGCCCCTCCCTGGAGGCACATGAGCCGGGGCTGGGCCAGGGTGGCCTGAGGGGTCCTGAGCCAGGCCTGCCCTTTGCTGGGTGTGGATGAGCTCAGGAGCCCCAGCTCCTCAGGCTGTGTTACTTGTGCAGCTCCTGACTTGACCTCCCCCAGCCACATCTCCCAAGCCTGCGAACTCCCGCACTCCCCACTGCCCGGATGAAGTACAGGAGGACTTGTATTGAGCACCAACTGCATGCTGAGCTCTGTCCGAGGTACCAGGCGGGGACACAGCCAGAACCCTGCCCCATGGAGCCTGCGTCCCACTTGGGGCACTGCGCCCTGGAAGACAAGTCCCCACGGGGGTGTCAGCCGCAGGGGGCACGCATCAGGGGAATCCTCTCTGTAAAGGGCAGCTGTGGGGACGAAGGCGGGCGGGAGGGAGGGGAAGATGGCGGCACTGACCAAGGGCCTGTGCTTGGGCTCATGGGGAGGGGGCCGGGCAAGAGGCCACCGCGGAGCCCGTGTTCCACGACACGGTTCCTATTATCAGTCAGGTCCTCGTGGCAAACACGAGGCTCCGGAAAGGCAGGTCCCCTGGTGCAGCGTGGCTAAGGCTGTACCCGGGATTACTGCCTCTGTGGTCCTGGGACAGGTGTGTGGTCCCCAGACGGGACCACGAAGGGGACCATTGTGCCCCTTGGCCGCGGGGGCCATCTCTGAGGATCAGGAATCAGGATTCCCCTCTTTTTCTGCTCTCTAGAAGAGTCCATAGAGGCCGAACCTCTTCCTTGGGGGTCGGGGCATGGGGGGCACCTGAGAGTGTGCATGGGCTGCCCGTGCCCCGCGACCCACGTGCTTCTCCAGGAACCTGTGTTTTCTATGTTTCAACTGTGTTGGCATCAAATCATTCATAGAATTCTCGTATTTCGGAGTTTTGGCTCTTCCCTCCTGGATCCATCTTACGAGTGGCTTGTCTACAGGCCGGTCTTTCCAAGGAACCAGCCTCCGGCTTCAAGGACACTGTGCCGTCACTCCCTCGATGTGCCCCTCGTCGCCAGCGCCCTCCCCTCTGGCTCTCCAGGTTTGTGCGTCCCCCTTCCTCCAGCGCTAGCCTCTGCCTCCTGTCTTCATGCAGTCGTCCTCTGCGTGCCTGGTTTGTGGCAGAAGCATCTAAGGCCATGGGTTCCTTCGAAGGTCCCCAGAGGTCACCACGCTGTGTGGCACCATCACTCTTGTGTCTTTCTCACACGCAGTAACGGCGCACCATTAACGAGTGCTTCTCCGACCTCTGAGTCCTGTAGAGTCTTTTTAAACTTCCCAACATACAAAAGACGTGTTTTTGCTACTTACACCGTCGGTTGCATCTCTATAACTGCATTTTCTAGACATTGCCGCGTGTTTTGTTTTTTACTGACACCCTGAAGCTTGCGGACAGAAGCATCAGACGGCGGGCGCGTGCGGGCGCAGGCTCACTCCGGAACTTCCTTATCCCGGGCTCAGAACCCACATGCAGAGCTGTCTTTCCTGGGCGTGATTTCCCCTTTCCCATTTGCCCTATGCTTTTCCTCCCATGTTACTCTTTTCTCTTTTTACTTAATCTTTTCCTTTTTTGCTCAATAAGAACTTGTTTGCTCAAGTGTGTTCTCATTCCGTTTTCACTGGTTTGGAAGTCCAATCCCCTCATACTCCTGGTTCCGAGGGGACCCCTGCCCTCTCACTGTGCTTTTCACTGATCCCGTGATCTCGCCACGCACGCTCTGGCCAGTGCCATCAAGACCCGTGCACCACGGCCCCGTGGTCCCCCTGCGGCTGCGCCCTGGCCACCACGGCGCTCATCCTGCCACCATCGCCACAGGGCTGCCGCTCTGACCACATTCTATGTGGGGACTCACACAGCAGGGACCCCGAGCCCGGCCGGTCTGCTCAGAGCCCTCGCGCCGCACCCACCGCGTGGAGACGCTGTGCTTCCAGTCGGGGACTCCTACAAACACAGATGCTGCGGACGTCCGAGTACAGGTTTTTGGTGAACGGGACTTTTTACTTCCCTAGGGTAAATGCCCAGGAGTGCGGTTGCTGGACGGTGTATTTCCGAACCGGCTTTCAGAGTGGCCTCCCCGCAGGCAGTGCACGGACAGCCCAGGCTCCCCGTGTCCCCGCGTCTCGCCTTCTGCCTCTGGGGCAGGTGTGCGGCAGGACCCCTTTAGTTTTACGTGGCGTTTCTCTAACAGCTAGTGGTGCTGGACGTCTTCTCGGGTGCTCATGGGGCCACCAAAAATCTTCTTTGGTAAATATCTGCCCAAATCTTTTGCCATTTTCTCACTGAATTGTTTTCTTACTGTTGAATTTAGAGAACTCTTTACATATACAGGATACGAGTCCTCTGTTTCTCTCCCCAAAGAGAGAAATTCTTGTCTTGTCTATTCTTGTCTTGTTGGAAAGACAAGAATAGCTTGTCTTCCCAATGTCTTCATGGAGCATAAGTTTTTAATTTTGCTGAAGGAGGCTTTGAGTCTTCACTGTGTGTGATTATTAACAGAAGCTAAAATTAATCCATATTTAACTTCCCTACGAACAACATGAGATGAGAATGCTTAGCTGCTATTCCCAACTGTTACACGACCTGTCTGGGTGCTGGTCTGAGCTTTCCAAAAACTTCACCCCACGAATTAGACACTAGAGTCATCATTACTACTTTATTGTAAAGTAACTTATTTCACAGTCATTTCTTGGCTCTGCCTACATACTTACCAACTTCTCGGCCCCCAATCCTCGTTTCACAGGTGTTCCTTCCAGGGTCACCTCCGCATTCCTGCCTCTGTCCTTTAGTTGTCCCGCTGGGGAGAGCCTCCTCCTGGGAGCCCGCAGGGCTTTCACCGGCGCAGACACTCCTGAATTCGTCTTCATCCTCGACGGGCACTGTTGCTGGTGACAGGACTCTGCGCTCACGGTTGTTTTCGGAACACTTCGCAGACACGGCCATGCCGTGCTCCAGTTTCCCTCGTTGTGGCCGCGACGTGGGCAGCAAGTACGCTTGTCACACTCGTCCTTCCCACGCGGACGGGATCCCCTGCCCTGGCGCTCCGCAGCTTCTCCCCAGGTGGCAGGGAGAGCAGTTGCCACATTTCTGCTGCAGGGTGTCCCCGCGCCCACCCTGCGCCTGCCTGGCCCTTGCCCGACTCCGGCCTTCTGGGCCCCGGTGACCACGCTCTGCCGGGATCCACGCTCTGCAACATGCCAGGCGCTCTGGGCGTCTCTGGTCGTCGCTCGTCACTTCATCTGCCACCCGATGCCCAGGCTCGTGGCCGTCCGTGGAGCTCTTCACTCTAAAAGTTGGAGGTGATCTTTTTCAGACACACTTGGTCATTCTCGATAATCTCTTATCATCCATCGTTGTGATTTCATCTTATTTTAAAGTATTTCTCAGCAACTATCCGTGTTACAAGCCTAGCTAATTCCCGTAGCTGCATTGCCCGGTGTCGGCTGGCTCGCACCCCAGCGAGCACAGGCCGGGCGCCCGAGACAGCGGGAACGGCTCTCCTCCCGGCTCCGGCGGCTGCAGGTCCGAGCCCGGGACCCAAGCGCGGGCGGGACTGGTGCCCGAGGCCCCTCTGCTGGCGTGTGGACGGCGTCCCCTCCCCGTGTCCTCACGTGGTCATCCCCCGGTGCATGTCTGTGTCCCACTCTCCCCTTGTAGGGACACCGGTCAGCGTGGATAAGGGCCGTCACCCTCTGAGGGCCCAGGGTGAGAACTCAGCACGTGCATTTGGGGCAGAGCTGGACCCATAATGGGGCTTGTTATCTCTGCAACTGGTCCTGCCTGCCCGGCTGTCCGCTCTGCCACCCCGTCACATAGGGCGTGGCCTCCAGCCGTGGGGTCGCATGGGCCCCTCATTCTGTGGGTCTCCCACAGGCCTCACTGGCTGCTTCCGCCCATGAAGGGCTTTGCAGGTCTGGGGTCTCAGATCAGCCCTGAACTTGCTTCCCACGGCGCACTCCCATTAGGGCTGCACGGGAGGTAATGAGGGGTTGGACCAAAATCGGTTTCTTTGCTGCTTCTTCGCCAAGCGGCAAAGCACTGGAGGTGGTGGGCTTCCGGGTTAGACTGTTCTAGAGCAGGAGGGCCGCTGCGATGGCTAACTCCGTCCTCCGAGGGCAGATCTGCCCAGCTGCCTGAACGCCCCGCAGCTGCTCCAGGAGATGCCCAAGGCTCCCTCACCTGGGAAGGCAGTGCAGCGAGGGGACAGGGTGAGAGCCTGCAGTCCTGACACGGGCTCCAGGCATCACCCCTGCACCCCAGATTCCTGTATGAGGGGTGCACAGAGGTGACCTGCAGCGTCTTCCAGATCCTGGCCTATCTGGCTTCTGTGCGGTCAAGCCACAGACCGTCTCCTGTCACAGCCACTGACACCTTCTAGATGCCCCACATTGGGACCGTTTCTCTCTACCCCACCGGCCCTTCTGGGTCCCTCCCCTGGCATCTGTCACTGCGGCCTTCATAGGCTCTCTTCCTCCGAGGGACGGCTCCTGCCTTCTCTCGCTGCCCTGTCCCCCTCCTCCCACACAGGGTCCTCAGAGCCCTGTCCCCTCTATGCCCCTTCCCTCCTCAAGCCCCACAGCCCCAGTGACTCTTTTGCTGGGACAGCCCGCTCACGCACCTGCTCCAGAGCACCCCACTGCTGGGACAGGACCCCAACCTTGGCTTCACCCCCCACCTGCTTGCTTCCATCCTGAGTCTGTGCTGCTAGGGAGAGTGTGCGAGCAGGACAGGCTGGAGGCCGGTGGCCGAGCTGAGCCCGCTGCAGTCCTACCTGGGAGGGGTGGCCGTCCTTTCACTGCCTCCTTCCCATGCTCTCCAAGATTTCTCTCCTCAGGACACTCTGACAGCTCCTGTCTAACCCGAGACCACAGCTTTTTCCAAGAGGCCCTTCAGGCTCCCCTGATGCATCCCTGAGAGGAGGCTCCAGAGCCCCAGGGGTGAGGACGGCACCCCTGAACCACCTGGGCTCCCCTCCATGCATGGCCAGCAGGGGCTCTATTCTCCCCAGGGCGTGGCCTGGCCTCCTGGTGCAGCCCGACCCGTGGCTTGCTGACAGGCCCACATTGTCCCCGTCGTGCTTCTCCCCAGGCTGTGTCTGCAGCACAGGATTCCGGCCACAGAGGCTGAGGGGGTCCCGGGGCCTCAGAGGCAGACGGACCCGGGGGCACCAGCTCTCAGACCACAACTCTGGAGCCCGCCGCAGGGGTGGAGGCTGTTTTTCCCCAAGCTCAGCCCTGACTCTCTGCCAGCCCCTCCCCTCCCAATGGGCTCACTGACATCTGCCATGTGGTCTCTAGGGCCTCTGCTCGCACACCTCCACCAGCAAGGCCACCCGCTGCCTTCGGGGGCATGAGGTCCTACCGCGGACCCCCGGGCCGGGGCAGCCAGCCGCCCATTTTAACTGCCAGCCGACGGGATGAGACGCGAGCAGAGGCGTCCTTCAAGGACTGGACGTGCTTTCTTAGTCTTTCCTTTTCCTCCTGCCGCTTGGAACCTTTGTGCGGTGGTGGGGGTCCTGCAGCCAGCCTGGGCCACGGGCACACGACGGAGCGGCGCCTGCAGGCCGCGTGAGCCCGAGGGCCACAGAGCCGCCCTGCTGCGCCGACTCACCAAGCACGGACTGCTTCTGAGTAAGTCATCCTGCCCGTGTTCTCCAAAACATGCCATCTGGGTTTTCTGTCAGATACAGCCAAATCTGGTTCTGACTTAAACACAGGAAACACTTACCCAGTATGTATTTACTTCTGAGTATCGTCTTCTACAGCCGACCATGAGCTCTGCGAGGACAGGCTTCTGGCCTGCCTTGGTCACTCGTGCGCCTTCAGCACCGAGTGCGGGGGGCCGGGGCCAGAGGAGGCTCAAGGTAGGTATTACAGGAATAGGGTCAGGGCTCAGGGTAACCCAGGTTAGGGCCCAGAATATAACTAGGATGAAGGCTCATAGTGGGACCGGGCTCAGGGCCCAGAGTGGGACCAGGGTCAGGGCCCAGAGTGGGACCAGGCATAGGGCTCAGCGAGTGACCAGGATCAGAGCTCATAGCCAGCAGGGAGGTGAATGACAACCCAGGGCGCATCTTTCAGGGGACGGGAACCATCCATCCCCTCCACCCAGAACAAAGATTAACAAGGCTTAAGAGCTGGCATGAAGACGGATCTGAGGAAAGAAGGCTTCCCAGGGCGGGGCCATCGGAGTGAGGCTGCCATGGACAGCGAATGGCATCATTCGCCCCCACAGGAGGAGCGGAGGCCGGGATGGCGGCCGGGCCACGTCGCAGGGAGCAGCTGGATGACAGGCTGAGGAGTTCAGGCTCTCTTCCGTAGATGAAGTTACTGGCATGCTGCTGGGCCATGGCAAACACAGAAAACCAGAGGAGGGTCCCACCCAGTGTGCCGGCGACACTAGTCTTGGCCCTCCTCGATGCTGGACTTCCCTGGGGCCCGGGAACCAGCACACCGTCCCACCCACGCCAACACTTGAGGCTCCCACTTCTGGAAAAGGCTTTATCCACAGCAGTCAGGAGAAGGAGGCCGAGGGGAGACGGGCAGAGGGCACGCGGCCCAGGCCCACTGAGGACCTGGGGTTTGGGGAGCCCTGCCCTCTCCTGCTGGCCCCTGCAGAGCTGTGTGACAGGGCCAGGGATGGACACCAGCTCCCTGAGGGACCCTAGGAGGGGTGCGGCAGGTCGCACATGGAGCAGATCTGAGCACCCAGCCAGTGCTCAGGGCTCCCTGCCGGGCCTGAGCACAGCAGCCCATCCACGAGAACAGCACTGGGCTCCGTCTCATGTGTTGGCGGGCATCATCATTACGGTTACTGCCTTTTTGTTGTTGTTGTTATTTTATGCTTATATAAGAAAAATAACTTCTTTGCAAGAAAATCAGTAGGTACAAGACAGCATCCCACCCCGTACAGTACCAAGTCACACTACGTGTCCGTGTGTCTATCACACCACAGATATAAAGCCGGGAGAAATGACAGCAGGCCCGCAAGACGTGGCTCCCTTGGCAGGATCGTGGAAAGTGTCGGAGCCCAGCCCACAGAGCCCGCACAGCCAGGAGGAGGAGGAGGCTTGCAGGGGGGCAATCCAGGTCCCGGACGCTGCACCCCCCGCAGCTGTCCTCCCCGGCCACAGCGGGTGAGAGCAAGGGATGGGAGTGGGGCTGGGCTCGGCCCCACCCCTCTGCCTCTTCCAGCCCTAAGGTCCCTGAGCAGACTCAGGCCAGCTGGCCCCGCGGCCTTTCTCTGCACGTCGCTGAGCCCCACAGACAACGCCCGTGAGGGTGTCCTTGTGCTCCATGGAGGCCCGGCGACGCCCAGCTGCCCCCAAGCCCATCTCCAGCAGGGCTGGAGTCCCTGCTGTGCCGCCCCCGGGGGTCAGGCCTCCTCCTCCACCTTCAGGATCATCCCTGAGAAGACCTCAAGGCCCGGGTGGGGGCGCTGGGGGCTGCCCCGGGAGCCTCTGCCGGGCCCACAGGCCGCTCCGCCAGCAGGGGTGCCATCCACGACGGGGGGCGAGGCTGCCAGCACTGGGCCGGCCTCCACCAGCTTCTCGAGGGTGCGGTTGAGAGCCTCCATGCCGTCGGCCAGCCTCTGGCTCTGCTCCGCCAGCCTCTGCAGCAGCCGGTTCTGCTGGGCCATCAGCACGCTCTGCTGCTGGGACCAGTGGGACAGCAGGGCCCCCTGTTGCCGCTGCGAGTCCAGCAGCTGCCGCTCGAACTCGGAGGCCTCCCCGGCGGGCCTCCCCGGGGCTGGGGGTGGCGCGGTGGGGGGTGGGGAGGGCCCCAGGGCCCCTGGGAACGCAGCCGCAGGGGGTGCGGAGGCTGGGGAGGCCGGAGAAGCCGGTGGGGAGGCCAAGGATGTAGGCGCAGGGGTAGTTCCTCGTAGGTCCGAGGGCTCGGGTTCCGGCGGGCTCGGCCCCTCCAGGGTCCGCAGGGGCAGCCACGGGCTGCTGGGGGCGTCATCGTCCTCATCCGCTGGTGGAGGGAGACAGGAAACGTCAGCTGCCAGCAGCCGTGATGGGGCGACACATCGGAGGGGCGGAGAGGTGACAGAAGGGGTCCCCTGCACCCAGAGCTACTTGGATCTCCCAGTGCCCATCTGTGGTGGGCGGCAGCACGCACACGAGGAGACCAGGAGGACTCACGGGGTGAGTCTTCCTCCAGTAACACTGAGGTCCTAACCTGGGCCTGGGAACTGCAAAGCCCCAGTGCCCTGCTGTGTCCACCTGTTCCACCGTAACACACCCCTCGTCTATCTGCCCATCGATTTCTTCATCCGTCATCCATCCATCTTCTTCCTGCCTTCTCTCCACCTTCCTTAGACTCTTCTGCCCACCCCCCCATCTGCCCCCCCCTCCCCCCCCCCGCCCACCCACACCTCTGGGCACCCACACCACCGTCCACCCTTCCACCATCCAGGCCCGCATCCATCGATCTCCAGGTCCACTCCTCCAACGAGTGGCTGTTCCGGGAGGAGGGGAGGGCGCACCGGAGCCTCCGCAGGGCAGCAGGACAAGTCCGGGAGAGGAGTCAGAGCACCCAGGCTGCAAAACTGGCTCCGCCTTAGACAGCTGCGCAGCTGTAGGAAGCCCTGCTCCTCTCTGGACCGCCAACCCCAACGCCTGGATGTAGGGACGCCACCCTCTCTCTTGTCAGGGTTGGGGGGCACCAGCCAACTTCTCAGGGAAAACCTGGACCTGGGCCGTGTGCTGCCCGCCACGCCGGTGGTTAGCAGGAGGACGTTCCCGTGCGGCAGCCGAGGGGCCGCGCCTCCCGTCTGAGCCTGCCTCGCCTCACCTGTGGCACAGGCGTTACCGCTGTGCGGCGGAAATGGGGTAAGCATCAGGTCACCAGAGGGCAGGGTCCAGTGAGCTCCCCAGGAACGGGATGGGGTGGGGCTTTGGGCCCGATGAGGAGGCCACCCGCGCCGCCTGCACGTCCTCCTGCCGCCGCTCCTCCTCCTCACGGCCCCATCTTGGCATGCGGTCCTGGCACCCGCCGATCCTGCTGACGGGCCGGCCCCAGCGGTTCCCAGAGGCAGCCACCTGCCGGCTCAGCGCTTCCCTCTCAAGCTGCCGCGGTAGGGAGGCGCCTGCAGGCCCCGCCATTGGAAGAGCTCCCGTCCGAGGGGCACCGGGCCCTGAGCTTCGGGCAAGTCTGCCCTGCATGTCATCTGCGACCTGTACCTTCCACTCCGGGAGGGCCCTGGAAGGACCAGGCCTGGCGGAAAGGCTCCGGGAGGAGGGCCTGGCTGCCCTCGGTGTGCTGCGAGCGGTGGGGGCCATGGGCCAGGCAGTTGAGCCCCGAGCCGATGTCAGCCTGCTTCCACTCCCATCCTGCGGACGAGACCTCAGCCCAGCCTGTTCTTCGCCTGCTCTCACAGGCCGCTGACTGTCGGCCAGCCCGACTTCTCATTCCGAGGGCTGCCGATGCAGGAGACGGGAAGCCAACACCAGCTTTGACTTCCCAGAGACCCCGGGGAATGGGGGCACCATTGGCCTTGCTCTCCCCAGGGTGCGCGGCCCCCACATGGGGCTCGCACTCCAGCCCCGCAAGGTCCTGAGCTGGCCTGGGTGGTTCCTCCTTCCGCCGCTGAGCGTGTTGTCCCCTCCACCAGGACAACCACTACTTGGCCTTCAAGATGGAACACGCGCTTGCCCGGGAAAGTCTTCCTGCCCCAGCGGCCCAGGGCCCTCCTCTCACTGGACTGGACCGTCCACCCCACCCTGGAATGCCCCCTCACGGAGAGACAGGCTCTACAGTGACCATCCCTGGGTGTCAGAGCCCAGCGTGGAGCAAAGAGCCAGTGAGTGAATGAGGGAGTGGGGGATGGCTGCCCGGCCCTCCCTCCCATCTGCATCAAGGCCGAAGCCTGCCGGGCCCCATCAGGTGCTCACATGGCAGCAGCGGGTCGCACAGAGGCCCAGCTGTCAGTCCCCAGAGCTACTTGAAGCCCCATCGCAAGAAGATAAAGTCCTGATGTTTGCTCTCACTCCCTCTGAGCAGCCAACTTGTCCCAAGCCAGGTTCTGATGGCTCTAAGAAGGGGCAGCCCATCCCAGCCTCCAGACCACAGCCTGGCCAGAGGCAGCCCCGAGCCGCACAGGGGCCTGGGTAGCTGGTGCAGGCAGGAGGGTCAGAGGAGGGTCAGAGGAAGGGGACCGACCCCACCGACCCAGCTTGCCCATCTGGGCACAAGAGACGCCACAGAGCTTTCTGGAGAGGCAACCTGGCGATCATGCTCCTGGGCACCCACAGCAGTGAGATCCCCCACACACAGTGAGATCCCCCTGTTCACATTCACGACCAGCTCCCTGTGCTCCACCTTCCACTAAGCCAGCCGGGCAAAGGCCGGGGCCGTCTGCCTCGGCAGGGGTGCAGACCTCGTAGCCCAACTTTTCCCCTCCGCCGCACCAGTCCCCCTTGGCTCTGAGAAGATCCTGTGGACGTGCTCTCCCAAGTACAGGGCGGGGCCTGGACCTCCCAGGGAGACGGGACGGAGGGGACCACCGGCCAGCCGGGCCCGTCCCTTCATACTGACTTACTTGGTGCCGGCTGGCTCCAGCCAGGAGCTCGCTGGCCGCCTCTGTGTGCGAGGACGCAGCCTCAAGGCTGGCTTCAATACTATCTGCAAATCAAGACAACAGAAGGAATTACAGAGTGTGACCCTGAGGACACCCCAAGGGCGAGCCCCAGGGAGCCTAGGCCCAGAGATGGGGTAGGGTGGAGGGCTGCTGCCCCACCCCGGGCTCACGGAGGCCCCATGCTGGCGTTACTGGAGGCCAGGCGAGGAGGCCAGCCTCCAGAAAGGCAGAGACCACAGGGATGGAGCGCCGGGCCACCTGGCTGGCATAGGCACTGGCCACCAGAGCCATCAGGAGGTGCCCCTGGGGACAGGGACATCTCACTTGGGAGAGGACGGAGTCCAGCCCAGATAGAGGCCTCGCCCCATTACTCCTCTGTGCCCGGGGCCACTTCTGCTCCTGACCACGGTCCCTGCCTCGAAGAAAGAAGCAGGGGCCCTGTCTCTGCGGGTCCTGTGGAGCTCCCCTGCCTGGGCTGGGAGCGAAGGCACAGGGGGCCGGCAGCACCGCGCTGGCCCAAGGTCTACGGACCGTGGCCGACCAGCTCAGTCTTCAGTGTGAGGCCTCAGGCACGCGCCTGGCGGGGGTGTCGACACGGTGCTGAGCAGTCCCACCAGCGGAACAGTCGAGCCATCCCCACGCACCCCAGAGCAGCCCCAGGAAACCGGAGCACTCCATGCCGTGATGCTGGCGGTGAGAACACGCCAAATCCATAACCGGACCCGCTCGGAGCTCAAGGCCGGGCCGTGGAGACACGCAGAGCAATGGTGAGTGAAGACGGCGACATCTGCCCACAGCCGGAGCTGGGTGTGAATGCCGATGAAGGACAGACCTACACAATGCCCTCCTCTACCCCCAGGGATCCTGGCAGCGCTAGACGGAGCGAGAAGGTGGCCGCAGCACGAGGCACTCTCCTCGCAGACCAGCGGCCGTGACACCGGCTGCCGCGAACACGCAGCTCCTTCTCCAAGGTGGAGGACACAGGACTCCAAGCTCAAAGGACTTCAGGGGCAGAAACGGTTCGACTGCTCTCTTCCCATCTCCCCTACAGCGCGACACGCCCAGCCCGGAGCGGAGCACGGTGGCAGGGGAGGCCCAGACGAATGCAGGAACGGCAGCGCACAGCATGCCCTCTGCCCAGCCATAGCTCTGAGGGGCTGGCGTCTCCTCCGGGTTCCCTCCCCCAGCCCCTCCCGGCTGAGCCCCACTGGGAGAAGGAGGGCTTTACTTCTTCTCGTGCTGGGGCACCCCTGCTTCTCCCCCACCTGCAGTACTGACTCCCCAGTGGCCACCCAGGCCCCCAGTCCTGCCTTGGCCCCACTGAGGTGCCAAGGAGCCACCTCGCACCCTGAGGCCTCGGGCACTGGCAGCCCCGCCCTTCTCCTGTGGAGGCTAGAGACGGACGCCCAAGACAGGAGTTACTGCCTTCATGCACAGACAGGCGGCAGCATCAGGGACAGAGCCTGGGCTGCCCTGCACCCTGCTCTCAGGCTGTGAGAAAGCCCGAGTCTGGTCGGCCTCCAGCACAGGCCCTGGGGACACTGGGAGCCCAGCTCTGACGGCAAGGGACAGCCTGGAGACACGAGCAAGGCCAGAGCTAAGCCCACCTCAAACCAAGAACGAACGTGCCCAGCCCGCAGAGTGCTCCCCAGATCGAACCCGGCTCTGCCCTGGGCCGCTGTACAAGCAGACCCGCCCCCCCATAGCCGGCTCCTTCCCCAAGGGGCTGCCGGGCGGCCCCCCACCACCTGGCCTGCTCGCTCTGATGCTTCATCTGCCCCAAACCACTTCTGCTCCATCCTGAAGAACCCGGGTTGGTCGGGGACAGATCTTCAGGCGCTCTCTGCTCACCCCCACTCCCACGCAGGGGCTCTGCTCCAGAGACCACAGGGCGCCCAGACTCTGGTCCAGGTCTGCGGGGGACAGAACCACCTGCCGGCACCACTCCCCCAAACATTCACAGATAGCGGGGGTGCACCCCAAGGCAAAGAGAGCTGCCCGCTCAGTCCCCCGCGGAGGCCCCCAACTCTGCCAGCAGGCCATCTGCAGCACCTGTGGCCGCGAGGGGCCCCTGCAGGCCTCCCCCTGCCCAGGTGCCAGGCCACCATTGACCCAGACAGAAAAACTGGTGTGACACGCCACAGTTGTCTCTGCCATCGCCTCCCACCCCCAATCAGAGTCTGCAGCCACCTCCCCAACCCACACTCAGCCCTGCCAGGGAGGTCCGGCCCCAGTCCACTCCTCCCCCTCGGTCACTTGGCGACAGTCAGCCCAGGACGCACACCCCCAGGAGGGGCTCCCAGCACTAAGGGACCAGTCAGCCGCCACCGTGACGGAAACGAGCCCAGGGCCTGCAGGGTCTAGGGAAGGGGGCTCCTGGCCCAGCCATGCAGGCAGGGATGTCTGTGCTGGACTGGACCCCACCATGAGCCAGTTTGCTGAGCCAGCACCAGGGACCTTCAGGAGCAACACGGTCACCAAGTTCCTGCTGGGCTGCAGGGCTAGGGACTCGTGGGGTGGGCCCGGGCATCCCGTGTGCATCCCAAAACCGGGTCTGGCCCTGTCTCTAGCATAATGTGGCGGCCTCCCCTGGCCTGAGAGGCTGGCCCCATCCCACGCCGTCTCCCAGGCCCACGAGCAAGGCCAGTGCCAGGGAACGGCGTGTCCACACATGTCCTCCTCCGGGCCTGTAGAAGCCGAGCCGTGGTCACCCGCTGGGGTGTCAGCATGCAGGCTGAGTCCTGGGCTCCACTGTGTGGCCTTCAGGAGAGAGCCAGTCCTGCTCTGGGCTTCGTCCCCAAGGTGCTTCCAGCAGCTCCTCAGAAAGCAGAGTCCGTGCAGGCCAAGAGAAGGGGTGCAGCCACCGCTAGCAGCCTGAGTGGGACATTCGGAGGCGTCTCGAGGAGGAGGAGGAGCGGCAGGAGGCATGGAAGGAGGTGGCGAGCACAAGTCCAAGCCGGCATCCCTGCCTGGGGGCCGGAGGGGGTTGTGCGTGATGGGGAAGACCCCATCACGCCCCCTAGGCCTTCCTCACCAGGTGCAGAAACTTGCAGCAAAAGGGGGGCCCTATAGGCGGGCACATGGGCTCAGGGTCGGGGGGTCAGTGGACCCTGGGAAGCGGGGAGCCACTGGAGACTGCCCTGGTCTGGTCTGGGGGACCCCAGGGAGAAGAGCTCCCATAATGAGAGCATGGGAATGGGTGGTCCCCCTCCCCCACACTGGGAGAGTGGCACCAGGTGGGGACAGGGAGGGGAGCGTGGCCCCTTGTCCTCCACTCCCTGAGCCTCTGGAAGCCCTTGGCTGTGCTAGGTCATGGTGGGGGCTCCCTGCCAGCAGGGCTCCCAGCTTGGGGCCAGGTGGAGCCTGGCTCTGATCCCCAGCTCCTGTGTGGACGGGCCCCTCCCTGACCCCAGGCCCAGTTCCCCATCTGCTTTCCCTGACCCCAGGCTCAATTCCCCATCTGGAAGCAGAAAGCTACCATGTGGGCAGTGGGCAGACCCACAGGCCCCCAGCCCTCCCCTGAGGGTCCCGCTCCCTAGGGCCCTTCACCGGGCCCCCAGCACGGGGGCAGGCCCAGGGATTTACTTACTTGGCAGGGGCTCGGTGGCCTGGCCCTCACCTTGGGGGGCTGGGGCTGAGAAAGTCTCAGCCACCATGCGCTCGACAGGGGTGAGCAGGAGGCCAGGGGCCCGCGGGTGCTCGGCCAGCTTCTTGCGCACCGCCCCACGCAGGTCCCGCCACTTGTGCTTCAGGTCGCCCAGGTCGCGCCGGCAGTGGCCCAGCGCGTTCACCGCCTGCAGGATCTTGTTCCAAGTCCGGTGTTTCCAGGAGGGCGGGCCCCGCAGCGCCCCGAACAGCAGCGGGTAGTGCCGCGTCACCCTCCGCACCAGCACCTCCGTCTCCTGGGGGCTGAAGTTGGGCTTGCGCGTCTTGGTGCGGGAGTGGGGGCCCTGCTGTGGGGGCACACAGCCCAGCCCGAGCAGCGGGGCCACCACGGCGGGCTCAGGGCTGGAGCTCTGCCCGCACATGGCCTTGCTGCTGCCGGACCCTGGAAAGGCACCAGAGGCTGAAGGGGCAGGCAGAGGCCAGTGGCCAGCCCGGGGTGGGGGGGTGGGCAGACAGGCTGGGGCTGGGGCTGGGGCCAGGCCCAGCCAAGCTACACCAAGCTCATGGCCTCTACTGTCCCTGCAGTGGGGCACACGGGCTCCTCCTGTCATCCAGCACAGTAAGGCCGCTCACAGCAGCACACAGTGGAGTCCTCAGGTCTCAGCAGCTCTCGGCCCCTAGGGCCCCACTCCAGGTGCCCCAGGGTCCCCAGGCCCTGACCGCAGTGGCCGTGGCTCAGCCCCTGCCTGCCCCTCCTCCCCTCTGCACCCGCCCAGTCTGTCCCTGGGGCTGAATGACCACCTGGGTGACACCGGGAGCGGACAGAACACTCGGCACACCCCGCCCAGAGACAGTCAGCCGGAGGTGGGAGCAGCGGCCACAGCCTTGCTGAGGCGACAGGGGTGCGAGGGAGGAGAACACGCAGCCCAGGCAGGCAGGAGCCTGGAGGGAGCAGCGCAAGGCCTGCCAGGGCGCCCACTGCACACCCCCGAGGACGGCCCAGCACGCAGCCCAGGCTGGACAGCAGGCCCCGCCCTCCCCAGTCCCTTCCTCTCCAGGGCGTATGGCAGGGGGGTGGCTGGGCTGCCCCGTGGGGAGCAAGATACACACAGACCTCAGAACCTGGGAATAGAGCGGGGACAGAGGCTGGCTAGGAGCTGGCAGTGCTGGCCAGTGGCTCTAGTGCCAGGAGTCGGCCCATGCTTCTGGGCCAGAGACCCATGGTTCCTATTACTTCCCCCCACCCCCC